>BPUM01001267.1:0-43738 GCA_020521455.1 Prunus kanzakura | reverse complement strand
CTCCTCCCACCATATTATGATGATGCCCAAGTTTTGACCTCGATCGGAAATCAATAGGGCTATGAAATTGGACAATTCAGGTTCAAAGGCATTTCGTTCCTTATATGCGTGGCTGGTGTATTCCGTAGTTCTAGCGATTGGATTTCACTCAAAACTCACCAAATGACTCCTCCCACAATATTATGGTGATGGCCAAGTTTTGGGCTCCATAGGAAACCAATAGGGGTAAGAAATTGGACAATTCAGGTTCAAAGGCAGTAAGTTCCTTATAGGAGTGGCTGGTGTATTCCGTAGTTCTGCCGATTGGATTTCACTCAAAACTCACCAAATGACTCCTCCCACAATTTTATGGTGATGGCCAAGATTTGGGCTCGATAGGAAATCAATAGGGGTAAGAAATTGGACAATTCAGGTTCAAAGGCAGTTCGTTCCTTATAGGAGTGGTTGGTGTATTACGTAGTTCTAGCGATTGGATTTCATTCAAAACTCACCAAATGACTCCTCCCACCATATTATGACGATGCCCAAGTTTTGGGATCGATCGGAAATCAATAGGGGTAAGAAATTGGACAATTCAGGTTCAAAGGCAGTTCGTTCCTTATCGGAGTGGTTTTAGTATTCCGTAGTTCTAGCGATTGGATTTCATTAAAAACTCACCAAATGACTCCTCCCACCATATTATGATGATGCCCAAGTTTTGGGCTCGATCGGAAATCAATAGGGGTAAGAAATTGGACAATTCAGGTTCATACGCAGTTCGTTCCTTATATGTGTGGCTGGTGTATTCCGTAGTTCTAGCGATTGGATTTCAGTCAAAACTCACCAAATGACTCCTCCCACCATATTATGATGATGCCCAAGTTTTGGGCTCGATCGGAAATCAATAGGGGTAAGAAATTGGACAATTCAGGTTGAAAGGCTGTTCGTTCCTTATAGGAGTGGTTGGTGTATTCCGTAGTTCTAGCGATTGGATTTCACTCAAAACTCACCAAATGACTCCTCCCACCATATTATGATGATGCCCAAGTTTTGGGCTCGATCGGAAATCAATCGGAGTAAGAAATTGGGCAATTCAGGTTCAAAGGCAGTTTGTTAATATGGGAGTGGTTGGCGTATTCTGTAGTTCTAGCGATTGGATTTCACTCAAAACTCACCAAATGACTACTCCCACCATATTATGATGATGCCCAAGTTTTGGGCTCGATCGGAAATCAATAGGGGTAAGAAACTGGACAATTCAGGTTCAAAGGCAGTTCGTTCCTTATAGGAGTGGTTGGTGTATTCTGTAGTTCTAGCGATTGGATTTCACTCAAAACTCACCAAAGGACTCCTCCCACCATATTATGATGATGCCCAAGTTTTGGGCTCGATCGGAAATCAATAGGGGTAAGAAATTGGACAATTCAGGTTGAAAGGGAGTTCGTTCCTTATAGGAGTGGTTGGTGTATTCCGTAGTTCTAGCGATTGAATTTCACTCAAAACTCCCCAAATGACTCCTCCCACCATATTATGATGATGCCCAAGTTTTGGGCTCGATCGGAAATCAATAGGGGTAAGAAATTGGACAATTCAGGTTCAAAGGCAGTTCGTTCGTTATACGAGTGGTTGATGTATTCCGTAGTTCTAGCGATTGGATTTCACTCAAAACTCACCAAATGACTCCTCCCACCATATTATGATGATGCCCAAGTTTTGGGCTCGATTGGAAATCGAACGGAGTACGAAATTGTGTAATTCAGGTTCAAAGGAAGTTCGTTAATATGGGAGTGGCTGGTGTATTCCGTAGTTCTAGCGATTGGATTTCAGTCAAAACTCACCAAATGACTCCTCCCACCATATTATAATGATGCCCAAGTTTTGGGCTCGATCGGAAATCTATAGGGGGAAGAAATTGGACAATTCAGGTTGAAAGGCAGTTCGTTCCTTATTGGAGTGGTTGGTGTATTCCGTAGTTCTAGCGATTGGATTTCACTCAAAACTCACCAAATGACTCCTCCCACCATATTAGGATGATGCCCAAGTTTTGGGCTCGATCAGAAATCAATCGGAGTAAGAAATTGGGCAATTCAGGTTCAAAGGCAGTTCGTTAATATGGGAGTGGCTGGTGTATTTCGTAGTTCTAGCGATTGGATTTCACTCAAAACTCGCCGAATGACTCCTCCCACCATATTATGATGATGCCCTAGTTTTGGGCTCGATCGGAACTCAATAGGGGTAAGAAATTGGACAATTCAGGTTCAAAGGCAGTTCGTTCCTTATAGGAGTGGTTGGTATATTCCATAGTTCTAGCGATTGGATTCCACTCAAAACTCACCAAATGACTCCTCCCACCATATTATGATGATGCCCAAGTTTTGGGCCCGATCGGAAATCAATCGGAGTAAGAAATTGGGCAATTCAGGTTCGATGGCAGTTCGTTCGTTATAGAAGTGGTTGGTGTATTCCGTAGTTCTAGCGATTGGACTTCACTCAAACTAACCAAAGGACTCCTCCAACCATATTATGATGATGCCCAAGTTTTGGGCACGATCGGAAATCAATAGGGGTAAGAAATTGGACAATTCAGGTTCAAAGGCAGTTCGTTCCTTATCGGAGTGGCTGGTGTATTCCATAGTTTTAGCCGTTGGATTTAACTCAAAACTCACCAAATGACTCCTCCCACCATATTATGATGATGCCCAAGTCTTGGGATCGATCGGAAAGCAATAGCGGTAAGAAATTGGACAATTCAGGTTCAAAGGCAGTTCGTTCCTTATAGGTGTGGCTGGTGTATTCCATAGTTCTAGCGATTGGATTTCACTCAAAACTCACCAAATGACTCCTCCCACCATATTATGATGATGCCCAAGTTTTGGGCTCGATCGGAAATCAATAGCGGTAAGAAATTGGACAATTCAGGTTCAAAGGCAGTTCGTTCCTTATAGGAGTGGCTGGTGTATTCCCGTAGTTCTAGCGATTGGAATTCACTCAAAACTCACCAAATGACTCCTCCCACCATATTATGATGATGCCCAAGTTTTGGGCTCGATCGGAAATCAATAGCGGTAAGAAATTGGACAATTCAGGTTCAAAGGCAGTTCGCTCCTTATAGGACTGGTCGGTGTATTCCGTAGTTCTAGAGATCGGATTTCACTCAAAACTCACCAAATGACTCCTCCCACCGTATTATGATGATGCCCAAGTTTTGGGGTCGATCGGAAGTCCAATGGGGTAAGAAATTGGACAATTCAAGTTCGAAGAGAGTTCGTTCCGAATTGGAGTGGTTGGTGTATTGCATTGTTCTACCTGTTGGATTTCACCCAAAACTCACCAAATAACTCCTCCCACCATATTATCATGACGCCAAAGTTTTGGGCACGATCGGAAATCCATAGGGGTAAGAAATTGGACAATTCATGTTCGAAGGCAGTTCGTTCCGAATTGGAGTGGTTGGTGTATTCCGTAGCCAGTTTGTTCCTTACAGGAGTGGTTGGTGTATTCCGTAGTTCTAGCGAATGGATTTCACTCAAAACTCACCAAATGACTCCTCCCACCACATTATGATGATGCCCAAGTTTTGGGCTCGATCGGAAATCAATAGGGGTGAGAAATTGGACAATTCACGTTCAAAAACAGTTCGTTCCTTGTAGGAATGGTTGGTGTATCCCGTAGTTCTAGCTACTGGATTTCACTCAAAACTCACCAAACGACTCCTCCCACCATATTATGATGATGCCCAAGTTCTGGGCTCGATCGGAAATCAATACTGGTAAGAAATTGGACAATTCAGGTTCAAAGGCAATTCGTTCCATATTGGAGTGTGTATTCCGTAGTTCTTGCGATTGGATTTCACTCAAAACTCACCAAATGATTCCGCCCACCATATTATGATGATGCCCAAGTTTTGGGCTCGATCTGAAATCCATAGGGGTAAGAAATTGGACAATTCAAGTTCGAAGGCAGTTCGTTCCGAATGGGAGTGGTTGGTGTATTGCATAGTTCTAGCGATTGGATATCACTCAAAACCCACCATATGACTCCTCCCACCATATTATGATGATGCCCAAGTTTTGGGCTCGATCGGAAATCAATAGGGGTGAGAAATTGGACAATTCAGGTTCAAAGGCAGTTCGTTCCTTATAGAAGTGGTTGGTGTATTCCGTAGTTCTAGCGATTGGACTTCACTCAAACTCACCAAATGACTCCTCCCACCATATTATGATGATGCCCATGTTTTGGGCTCGATCGGAAATCAATAGGGGTAAGAAATTGGACAATTCAGGTTCGAAGGCAGTTCGTTCCGTATAGGAGTGGTTGGTGTATTCCGTAGTTCTAGCGATTGGATTTCACTCAAAACTCACCAAATGACTCCTCCCACCATATTGTGATGATGCCCAAGTTTTGGGTTCGATCGGAAATCAATAGGGGTAAGAAATTGGACAATTCAGGTTCGAAGGCAGTTCGTTCCGTATAGGAGTGGTTGGTGTATTCCGTAGTTCTAGCGATTGGATTTCACTCAAAACTCACCAAATGACTCCTCCCACCATATTATGATGATGCCCAAGTTTTGGGCTCGATCGGAAATCAATAGGGGTAAGAAATTGGACAATTCAGGTTCAAAGGCAGTTCGTTCCTTATAGGAGTGGTTGGTGTATTCCGTAGTTCTAGCGATTGGATTTCACTCAAAACTCACCAAATGACTCCTCCCACCATATTATGATGATGCCCAAGTTTTGGGGTCGATCGGAAATCAATAGCAGGTAAGAAATTGGACAATTCAGGTTCAAAGGCAATTCGTTCCTTATAGGACTGGTCGGTGTATTCCGAATTTCTAGCGATTGGATTTCACTCAAAAGTCACCGAATGACTCCTCCTGCCATATTATGATGATGGCCAGGTTTTGAGCTCGATCGGAAATCAATGGGGGTAAGAAATTGGACAATTCATGTTCAAAGGCAGTTCGTTCCTTATAGGAGCGGTTGGTGTATTCCGTAGTTCTAGCGATTGGATTTCACTCAAAACTCACCAAATGACTCCTCCCACCATATTATGATGATGCCCAAGTTTTGGGCTCGATCGGAAATCAATAGGGGTAAGAAATTGGACAATTCAGGTTCAAACGCAGTTCGTTCCTTATAGTCGTGGTTGGTGTATTCCGTAGTTCTAGCGATTGGATTTCACTCAAAACTCACCAAATTGACTCCTCCCACCATATTATGATGATGCCCAAGTTTTGGGCTCGATCGGAAATCAATAGCGGTAAGAAATTGGACAATTCAGGTTCAAAGGCAGTTCGTTCCTTATAGGAGCTGGTCGGTGTATTCCGTAGTTCTAGCGACTGGATTTCACTCAAAACTCACCAAATGACTCCTCCCACCATATTATGATGATGCCAAGTTTTGAGCTCGATCGGAAATCAATAGGGGTAAGAAATTGGACAATTCATGTTCAAAGGCAGTTCGTTCCTTATAGGAGTGGTTGGTGTATTCCGTAGTTCTAGCGATTGGATTTCACTCAAAACTCACCAAATGACTCCTCCCACCATATTATGATGATGCCCAAGTTTTGGGCTCGATCGGAAAGTCCAATAGGGGTAAGAAATTGGACAATTGCAGGTTCGAAGGACAGTTCGTTCCTAATTGGAGTGGTTGGTGTATTGCAGTAGTTCTAGCAATTGGATTTCACTCAAAACTCACCAAATGAGTCCTCCCACCATATTATGATGATGCCCAACTGTTTGGGCTCGATCGGAAATCCATAGGGGTAAGAAATTGGACAATTCAGGTTCAAAGGCATTTCGTTCCTTATAGGAGCGGTTGGTGTATTCCGTAGTTCTAGCAATTGGATTTCACTCAAAACTCACGAAATGACTCCTCCCACCTTATTATGATGATGCCCAACTTTTGGGCTCGATCGGAAATCCATAGGTGTAAGAAATTGGACAATTCAAGTTCGAAGGCAGTTCGTTCCGAATTGGAGTGGTTGGAGTATTGCGTAGTTCTAGCGACTGGATTTCACTCAAAACTCACCAACTGAGTCCTCCCACCATATTATGATGATGCCCAAGTTTTGGGGTCGATCGGAAATCAATAGCGGTAAGAAATTGGACAATTCAGGTTCAAAGGCAATTCGTTCCTTATAGGACTGATCGGTGTATTCCGAATTTCTAGCGATTGGATTTCACTCAAAAGTCACTGAATGACTCCTACTGCCATATTATGATGATGGCCAAGTTTTGAGCTCGATCGGAAATCAATGGGGGTAAGAAATTGGACAATTCATGTTCAAAGGCAGTTCGTTTCTTATTGGAGTGGTTGGTGTATTCCGTAGTTCTAGCGATTGGATTTCACTCAAAACTCACCAAATGACTCCTCCCACCATATTATGATGAATTCCAAGTTTTGGGTTCGATTGAAAATCAATAGGGGTAAGAAATTGGACAATTCAGGTTCAAACGCAATTCGTTCCTTATAGTCGTGGTTGGTGTATTCCGTAGTTCTAGCGATTTGATTTCACTCAAAACTCACCAAATGACTCCTCCCACCATATTATGATGATGCCCAAGTTTTGGGATCGTTCGGAATTCCATAGCGGTAAAAAATTGGACAATTCAGGTTCAAAGGCAATTCGTTCCTTATAGGAGTGGTCGGTGTATTCCGTAGTTCTAGCGATCGGATTTCACTCAAAACTCACCAAATGACTCCTCCCACCATATTATGATGATGCCCAAGTTTTGGGCTCGATCGGAAATGCATAGGTGTAAGAAATTGGACAATTCAAGTTCGAAGGCAGTTCGTTCCGAATTGGAGTGGTTGGTGTATTGCATAGTTCTAACGACTGGATTTCACTCAAAACTCACCAACTGAGTCCTCCCACCATATTATGATGATGCCCAAGTTTTGGGCTCGATCAGAAATTAATAGGGGTAAGAAATTGGACAATTCAATTTCAAAGGCAGTTCGTTCCTTATAGGAGTGGTTGTTGTATTCCGTAGTTCTAGCGATTGGATTTCACTCAAAACTCACCTAATGACTCCTCCCACCATATTATGATGATGCCAAAGTTTTGGGCTCGATCGGAAATCCATAGGGGTAAGAAATTGGACAATTCAAATTCGAAGACAGTTTGTTACGAATTGGAGTGGTAGGTGTATTGCATAGTTCTAGCGATTGGATTTCACTGAAAACTCGCCAAATGACTCCTCCCACCGTATTATGATGATGCCCAAGTTTTGGGTTCGATCGGAAATCAATAGGGGTAAGAAATTGGACAATTCAGGTTCAAAGGCATTTCGTTCCTTATAGGAGCGGTTGGTGTATTCCGTAGTTCTAGTGATTGGATTTCACTCAAAACTCACCAAATGAATCCTCCCACCATATTATGATGATGCCCAAGTTTTGGGCTTGATCGGAAATCAGTAGGGGTAATAAATTGGACAATTCAGGTTCAAACGCAGTTCGTTCCTTATAGTCGTGGTTGGTGTATTCCGTAGTTCTAGCGATTGAATTTCACTCAAAACTCACCAAATGACTCCTCCCACAATATTATGATGATGCCCAAGTTTTGGGCTCGATTGGAAATCAATAGGAGTAAGAAATTGGACAATTCAGGTTCAAAGGCAGTTCGTTCCTTATTGGAGTGGCAGGTGTATTCCGTAGTTCTATTGACTGGATTTCACTCAAAACTCGCCAAATGACGCCTCCCACCATATTATGATGATGCCCAAGTTTTGGGCTCGAACGGAACTCAATAGGGGTAAGAATTTGGACAATTCAGGTTCAAAGTCAATTCGTTCTTTATAGGAGTGGCTGGTGTATTCCGTTATTCTAGTGATTGGATTTCACTCAAAACTCAACAAATGACTCCTCGCACGATATTATGATGATGCCCAAGTTTTGGGCTCGATTGGAAATCAGTAGGTGTAAGAAATTGGACAATTCAAGTTCGAAGGCAGTTCGTTCCGAATTGGAGTGGTTGGTGTATTGCATAGTTCTAGCGATTGAATTTCACTCAAAACTCACCAAATGACTCGTCCCACCATATTATGATGATGCCCAAGTTTTGGGCTCGATCGGAAATCAATAGGGGTAAGAAATTGGACAATTCAGGTTCAAAGGCAGTTCGTTCCTTATAGGAGTGGTTGTTGTATTCCGTAGTTCTAGCGATTGGATTTCACTCAAAACTCACCTAATGACTCCTCCCACCATATGATGATGATGCCCAAGTTTTGGGCTCGATCGGAAATCAATAGGGGTAAGAAATTGGACAATTCAGGTTCAAAGGCAGTTCGTTCCTTATAGGAGTGGTTGTTTTATTCCGTAGTTCTAGCGATTGGATTTCACTCAAAACTCACCTAATGACTCCTCCCACCATATTATGATGATGCCCAAGTTTTGGGCTCGATCGGAAATCCATAGGGGTAAGAAATTGGACAATTCAAATTCGAAGACAGTTTGTTACGAATTGGAGTGGTTGGTGTATTGCATAGTTCTAGCGATTGGATTTCACTCAAAACTCACCAAATGACTCCTCCCACCATATTATGATGATGCCCAATGACAGGACCCGCCCCGGATTTCCTCGGAACCTGGGGCGGATCCCGCCTTTAAATCCGGCATTCCGCAGATGCCGGGCCCACTTACTAAAACCCGAGACTTTCTACCAAAATTTTGGCAGTCTCCCCTGTAAATAATACATATCCCAAATAATTCAACCTGTCAAAAATACAGATATTTACAACCCAACAGCCAGCATGCATTACACAAAGTAGTGTTACAAACTATGGCCTCCGGCCTCAAAAATACCAAATCCTAACAGGGCAATAACAGCGCATCTAACAGAATTCAACAAAACCAGCAAAAATGGAGTTTTACGAATTTACATAGCACAGAGGCTCCGAGAAGGCTCAAGTACTGAAGCTCGTGAAAACAGGAGCACAAAACACGGCACTAGCGGCTCGTTCCAGTCACTACTGGCTGTGGGGCGCAAAACAGAAAATTGTGAGTGGACAAAAGAAAGTTTAGTTCACTTAAAACCAAAATAATATAACCCCACTGTTAGAAAACCATGCATGAAAACAATGCATTAAATCCACCATATACATGTATAAATAGTTTGCTCAAACCCGAGCTAATTCCGAAATCCAGTGAAACTTACCAATTTACCCACCCAAACCTTTCCTTACAAATCTCAAATCAAACTCTCGAAACCCGTGCCCACCGGCACGACAAGCGGGGAAGTATCCTCGCTCAAAAACAAGAACAAATGCATAGCTATATATACATATAACATAAGAGGTATAATATACGTATATGACACGCCTAATTGTACCGGGGAAACAATCCAACAGGGGATTGTTTGACTAGCTCACACTTATCCGGCCTCAAATATCCATGTGGCTAGGGATGAGTCGTCCACCTGGGGGACTGACACTCTAACCTAGCACGTACGGACGAATAATCAAGACCCGTACGCCTAGAACCGTCCTACGCGCGCAGACTACCCAATTAAGGGTCTACAGCAGTACCCCGTTAAGGCATGCCCCGGGTTCCGACATTTACAAGTATCCCATTTTTCCATTTTCACATTCCGACATTTACAAATGTCTCACATTTCCATTTTCACATTCTGACATTTCCAAATGTCTCACATTTCCATTTTTCCATTTACAAATCCAGGGGGAGGTACACGGGGTAGTGCTTATAGCACTCCAAACTGACTTTCTATACTCACATCTTTCCACATCTCATAATAACAACCCCGTACTTCCCACACATAACCCAACAACATAGGTAGCAATTTCTCAAATATCAGTTGTATATACTCAAAATACTTAAAATGTCAAAACCCAGATAATATACCAAATACTTTACGAAAATAGTAATTTCACTTTAAAGCATATGTGACTTTCAATAAATCCTTAAATTCTTATGCATGCAAATTTCCAAGATAAAACCATGCTATTTATTCGAAAACAAAGTCCACTCACAAGTAATCCCAAGCTGCGTGACCCCGAGAGGGTCCTGCCTGCTCTGAAGGCGGAGTCGGATTACCTATTTCAAAGTACGAACATGGTATTAAAATCCAACTCTTCAAAAATGAGACTTTAAAGTAAAATCCTAATTTCCCGGGTTTCTCTTAAATACAAGGATCGAGACGTCCCTAAGGTCCAATTAAAGGTTCCAAACGCTGTATAAGTCTCGGAAGACACCCGGTCAACCGGACGGTCAAAACCTTAAGTTGATGAATCGGAACATCCGGGACTCCGTCCAAACACCATACGTGAAATTGGGTTTGATCCAACCGTCCAAACACATCAAACCCGAAAATCACAGATTAGGTTTAATTAGTTCGAGGTCCAAACGATATCCAAATTAAGATCCGTAAACTCCTACGCGATCGTGACAACGGAAGGATCATTCTAGGATAAAATGTGACCTCTGCCGGACTGCCCACGTGCCGCCCCACGTGCCGGCAGCGCGTGGTGGCTTGGTCACTGTTCAGGTGACCGGAAAATCTTAGAATCTTGGCTCCAAACTCCTAACCTAGGTAATACACCTAATTTGGAGTCACTTTTGCTCTTGGGTAAAGGCCAAAAAGTGGCCGGAAATTCCAACTGAAAACCGGCAGCAACTTAGGGTTCGAATTCAAGTTGCTAAACTTAGAATCAGTCAAATCCTACCCAACAGCCAGCTAGAGCACGAAACGTTATCCAAAATCCATACCTCACTCGTCGGAATCGGTGGCCGGACGGCGGAGAACGAGCGGCTGGAAGTTTCGCGATTTTCCGGCTTGTTTTCTGTGATTTCCGGCGGCTGTCGACGTCTCCAGGAGCGGTGCAGCGTGGCGGCGACGGTGGCTGCTGGAAGTGGCGGCTGGGGGTTTTTGTCGAAGGGAAGGGGGCTGCTCGCGGGAGAGAGAGAGAGAAATGACAAATAAAACCTGAAAATCTGATTTTATACCAAAAATATTTTTCTGACAATTTCTAATTAGCCCCTTAATACTTTTTCGATCATAACTTCTTCGTTTCAAATCCGATTCGAGCCTTCCACGTGTCTACGGACTCGGCTCAGTACAACCTTCCTAAAAACATCGCCCGTTACACCAAACTCTCTTCGGATAATAATTGACCCATTTTGCCCCCACTTCAAGGGCAAAATTGGAAATTCCATTTTTAAATTAAATTAATTAGTGAATAGTCTTATTTTTGGGTCGGGATGTTACACCCAAGTTTTGGGCTCGATCGGAAATCAATAGGGGTAAGAAATTGAACAATTCAGGTTCAAAGGCAGTTCGTTCCTTAGAGGAGTGGTTGGTGTATTCCGTAGTTCTAGTGATTGGATTTCACTCAAAACTCACCAAATGACTCCTCCCACCATATTATGATGATGCCCAAGTTTTGGGCTCAATCGGAAATCCATAGGGGTAAGAAATTGGACAATTCAAGTTCGAAGACAGTTCGTTCCGAATTGTGGTGGTTGGTGTATTGCATAGTTCTAGCGATTAGATTTCACTCAAAACTCACCAAATGACTCCTCCCACCATATTATGATGATGCCCAAGTTTTGGGCTCAATCGGAAATCTATAGGGGTAAGAAATTGGACAATTCAAGTTCGAAGACAGTTCGTTCCGATTTGGTGTGGTTGGTGTATTGCATAGTTCTAGCAGTTGGATTTCCCTCAAAACTCCCCAGAAGACTCCTCCCACCATATTATGATGATGCCCAAGTGCTGGGCTAGATCGGAAATCAATAGGGGTAAAAAATTGGACAATTCAGGTTCAAAGGCAGTTCGTTCCTTATAGGAGTGGTTGGTGTATTCCGTAGTTCTAGCGATTGGATTTCACTCAAAACTCACCAAATGACTCCTCCCACCATATTATGATGATGCCCAAGTTTTGGGCTCGATCGGAAATCCATAGGGGTAAGAAATTGGACAATTCAAATTCGAAGACAGTTCGTTCCGAATTGGAGTGGTTGGTGTATTGCATAGGAGTGCTTGTGTATTCCTTAGTTCTAGGGATTGGATTTCACTCAAAATTCACCAAATGACTACTCCCACCATATTATGATGATGCCCACGTTCTGGGCTCGATGGGAAATCCATAGGGGTAAGAAATTGGACAATTTAGGTTCAAAGGCAGTTCGTTCCTTATAGGACTAGTTGGTGTATTCCGTAGTTCTAGCGATTGGATTTCACTCAAAACTCACCAAATGACTCCTCCCACCATATTATGATGACGCCCAAGTTTTGGGCTCAATCAGAAATCCATAGGGGTAAGAAATTTGACAATTCAAGTTCGAAGATAGTTCGTTCCGAATTGGAGTGGTTGGTGTATTGCATAGTTCTAGCGATTGGATTTCAGTCAAAACTCACCAAATGACTCCTCCCACCATATTATGTTGACGCCCAAGTTTTCGGCTCGTTCGGAAAAAAACAGGGGTAAGAAATTGGACAATTCAGGTTCAAAGGCAGTTCGTTCCTTATAGGAGTGGTTGGTATATTCCGTAGTTCTAGCGATTGGATTTCACTCAAAACACACCAAATGACTCCTCCCACCGTATTATGATGATGCCCAAGTTCTGGGCTCGATCGGAAATCCATAGGGGTAAGAAATTGGACAATTCAGGTTCAAAGGCAGTTCGTTCCTTATAGGAGTAGTTGGTATATTCCGTAGTTCTAGCGATTGGATTTCACTCAAAACTCACCAAATGACTCCTCCCACCATATTATGATGATGCCCAAGTTTTAGGCTCGATCGGAAATCCATAGGGGTAAGAAATTGGACAATTCAAATTCGAAGACAGTTCGTTCCGAATTGGAGTGGTTGGTGTATTGCATAGTTCTAGCGAATGGATTTCACTCAAAACTCACCAAATGACTCCTCCCACCATATTATGATGATGCCCAAGTTTTGGGTTCGATCGGAAATCAATAGGGGTAAGAAATTGGACAATTTAGGTTCGTAGGCAGTTCGTTCCATATTGGAGTTGTTGGTGTATTCCGTAGGTCTAGCGATTGGATTTCACTCGAAACTCACCAAATGACTCCTCCCACCATATTATGATGATGCCCAAGTTTTGGGATCGATCGGAAATCAATAGGGGTAAGAAATTGGACAATTTAGGTTCGAAGGCTGTTCGTTCCTTATAGGAGTGGTTGGTGTATTCCATAGTTCTAGCGATTGGATTTGACTCAAAACTCTCCAAATGACTCCTCCCACCATATTATGATGATGCCCAAGTTTTGGGCTTGATCGGAAATCAATAGGGGTAAGAAATTGGACAATTTAGGTTTGAAGACAATTCGTTCCTTATAGGAGTGGTTGGTGTATTCCGTAGTTCTAGCGATTGGATTTCTCTCAAAACTCACCAAACGACTACTCCCACCATATTCTGATGATGCCCAAGTTTTGGGCTCGATCAGAATTCCATAGGGGTAAGAAATTGGACAATTCAGGTTTGCAGGCAGTTCGTTCCGAATTGGAGTGGTTGGTGTATTGCATAGTTCTAGCGATTGGATTTCACTCAAAACTCACCAAATGACTACTCCCACCATATTTTGATGGTGCCCAAGTTTTGGGCTCGATCGGAAATCAATAGGGGTAAGAAATTGGACAATTCAGGTTCAAAGGCAGTTCGTTCCTTATAGGAGTGGTTGGTATATTCCGTAGTTCTAGCGATTGGATTTCACTCAAAACTCACCAAATGACTCCTCCCACCGTATTATGATGATGCCCAAGTTCTGGGCTCGATCGGAAATCCATAGGGGTAAGAAATTGGACAATTCAGGTTCAAAGGCAGTTCGTTCCTTATAGGAGTGTTTGGGCTTAAATTTGGCGCACCCAGGCCTAAAGAAGAAAGCCCACGATATCCCCAAGCCGACTGTTCCATAGCTCCGAGCCCATCAACGCAATCCAGCCCACTAACGATTGAGCGGATCAAAACAAATGAACACGGTCCAAAACGTTAGGAGGCCTGGAAACAGCAGGAACTAGGAAAGGGTTGGGCCTCGAAGAAATTCGAAATTAGGCACAACGTAAACTAGACTCAATCTGATCTGCAAAACGGAACAGTCCCACGTGATCCCTGACTTATAAGAGTCAATAATTTCGGCTGAGATTGAAGATTGAACAGGAGCAGGTATAAAAAGAAAATCTCTGAAATAAACTTTGCTGCCAGGAGATCAAATACCGCTTAGTTTATCTAAAAATAATCTGATATTTTGGAGAAACACAATTTTCAAAGATAAGCAAGCTCTGCTATTATAAAGTGGGAAACAAGGAGCTGTTCAAAAGCTGAGAATTAGCTATCTCAAACGTTCAGACTCATGCTAAAACAGATTGAAATAAAAGAACAAGCATGGCGCCCCATCAAAATACAGAAGCAGTCACCTCAAGAACTGATCGTTGAGTATTTACTTGACAGAAAATTGGATGGAACCCCTGTTTCGTTTTAATTAAAAATTGAAAAGATCTTTTGATTGCCTGCCGCCCACTCTCAGAAAAAAATTTCCTATATATACAAGAGAGGGTGAACAGAGCAAAGGACAATCAATCAACACAACCAAAAACCCAGTCAAAAGACAAACACTCAAAAGATCACTTGATCACAAAAATCTCAAACAAGCTACAACAGACTCAGAGTCTGAAGTACTTCAAATACAAAGAGCTTCTCAGACAAGCTTGCAGAATCATCCTATTTTCCCCCAGAAAAGGCAATTAGACCCCTGCTTCTGAATTGAATCCCAGTTCACAACTCAACAATAACGAGATTTCTCTCGTTACAAATTTGGTTCAGCAAAAGCCAAGTTTAGCAGAGTTCGAGTTCTCTCAAAAATGAAAACCTCAACAAATTTATGAAGTGCCCTGACTTAGCAGCACAGGTACTGCAGTACATCCCCAGCTCAAGTCCAGCCACTTCTGCCCCTTTCAGACTGGAGAAGTCCCAGTTCTGCCCATCCAGAAGCCATCCAGGGCTTGGAATAGATTAAAGCTCTGCCAATCTCAAGCTTTGGTATCGATTTGCAGCCGAGGCCTAACAGTGGAAGCCGTTCAGAGTCCAATCCAGCACAGATATACCCAATCCAGCCCAGAACAGAGGCAACCAACCAGGCAGAAATGGAAGCACAGCCCTCCTCTTGTTCTCATATAGTCAGTTTTCCCTTTTTGAGTCTTGTAAAGGGGAGTTCTGCCTGAAATCAGTTCAATCTGTTATCAGTTCTGGCCAGAACTGCCGGTTTTTATACTGAGATAAATTATAAAAGTCCTTACCAGTCTAAGGCATAGAAAAGAACTTACTTGGGAGATATTCCTCACCCAAATTCACAATCGTTTGGTCAAAGTCAGTAACTTGGGACGCAAGTTATTTTTACCATAAGTCTGTTAGGGTTGAAAAATTGCTAACAGTGGCACGCTCAACACATAAAGAAAGTTAATTTACTGATCAAAACATGGTCTTTGAATTAATGGGGAACTTTGCCCTGTCATCTCAGGAAATAAATCAAAACGGGTGAACAATTTGGCACGCCCAGTGGGACCTCTCAGTATATATTCTGCAGTACGTTGAAAGTGTATGTATATTGGAAGTTCTAGCCAGAATCCACGTCACATGATGGAACGAGATCAAGCAGCTTTTCGAGAAGGACCAGACTCAGAAGAGAGCGACGCTAGGCAGTCAGCCCATGGCAGTACAGGAAGCAGACGTTCCAGAACTGGTTCCAGGAGGCTGAACCAAATACAGGAAGCTGTGTTCCGATAGGAGGTTACATCGCAAAGGAGTCAGGAGTCTTTGAACAATATAACAGCCATGATGCAGTTGCAAGTTAACAGGCAGTTCAGGAAAGACCGCGAGGCCGCTATGGCCAGAATTCCAAACCCTGATGCTGTGGTTCAACAGTTGGACCTTCCCTACGGTCCTCCACCAGGATTGGCATGGCCGTATCAAGAGAATCCTCTCATTGCACAGATAGCTGGAGTACCGGGACTTGAAGAAATCCAAGCCGTACAGAGGGGAGGAGCCCCTCTCGCCCTGGAGCACGTGGCCCCAGTCAGACCAGGAGGTCCTGCACCAGTTCAGATTCCCCAGAACCAGCCAGAACCACCTGTACCACAACCTGTGGCCCCGCAAGATCAAACCCTGCCACTTCTGCCTGAGGCGCCAGCTGTGCCACCCTACAGACCAAGAAGAATGGACCCCAATCCATTTCCTCCACTAGCAAGGGGCAGGAGAGGCAGAGGGGGGATTAACCCTTTTGCCAACAATGACAGAAACAGACCAGGGGCAAACTGGAGGAACCATCTGGAGGTTGAAGTAGAGGAAGAACACAGGCAAGAAGTTCTGCCTCGACCATACAGAATAGAGCACAGGTTTGATCGTGATCAGCCAGAACAGGGACGAAATCCGCATCCTGTCAATGCTTTGAATGACATGGGGGCATTACAGAGAATGATCAGAGAGATGATGGAGCCGGAGGCCAGAAGAGGGGAAAGGCCGACCTATAGAAAGCCGTACCCGGCTTACATAGACCAAATTCCTTTACCAGCAGGTTTCAAAGTACCAAACTTCACCTTATTTAATGGAGAGGATCCTCATGCCTCGTCTGTTGAGCACATAGGCAGATTTTCTGTCCAGTGTATAGCTATAGAGAATAATCCTCTATTAAAGCTAAGGCTTTTTGGGAATTCTCTCTCCGGACAAGCTTTCACCTGGTATACCAGTCTGCCAGCCAATTCTGTTCAGACCTGGGAACAAATGGAAAATGTTTTCCATGATTATTATTTCAGGATTCAACTAGAGGTCACCATCAATGATCTTGCCACTCTCAAGCAAAGCGAAGACGAACCTGCCCAGGATTTCATAACCAGATTCAGGAAACTCAAAATGAAGTGCCGAATCCCTATGGAAGAGAGACACTTCATCCAGATGGCTCAAACCTCCCTTAAGATTTCCTTGAGAAAAAGATTCGATGGAATGCTATTCGGAGATCTGGCAGAACTGGCAGACAAAGCATCCAAATATGAGGAACTGCTGAGGGAGGAACAGCAGAAGAGGAACTCTTCCAAAGGCACATACTACAAGTCCCCTTCTTCTTCAATCCATTTGATCGAAGTAGAGTCAGAAGAAGACACAGAGGGATCGGGAGAAAGAGAGGTTGCAGTGGCAGAAATGGCAAAACTAAAGCATCCTATCAGCTGCAAAGCTCTTACAAAGCCACCAAAGGACCAGAAGCCGCCACCATTTACAGGAGGATTTGTTCCGAACAAACCAACACAGAACAAGGTTTACTCTTTCGATCTAACCAAAGTCGATGCTTTGTTTGATGAGATGTTGGCACAAAAGGCGATAGAGACACCTCATAAACTGCCTAAACCAGAGGAGCTTAAGGACAGACAGTATTGCAGATGGCACAACTCTTGGAATCATTCCACCAACAGTTGCGTCATTTTTAGAGACGTCATACAAGAAGGAATAACTGCAGGGAGATTGACACTGGCAGAAAAACCTCCCTCAGTTACGACAGATCCATTTCCCCAGGCCCAAGTTAACATGGTCAATCTAAATTGGCCAGAACGAAGGGAAAATGCCAGTTCTAGCAGGAGCAGGAGAACTACAAAGGAGGACTTCCAAAGGCCAAAAGCGACCATCTCGGCTGGGATAGTATTGTGCAGTAAATGCAAGTGTGAAAGTGAGTTAGAAGTAACTCTGGACAGACAGAACCAGTCCACACATAGCGTGTTTGACCGAATTGGAACGTCACACCACCAAGGCCCAGCTCCGATCCCTCCCAGAAACAGAGTCAGACAAAAGGATTGTCTTAGGCCAGTTCAGCACAACAGAAGAATGCCAGAGCAGCCTAAGGAGGAGATACCAATTAGGATGCCGGGGGATGACAAGCCTTTAGCAACTATCATAGAAGGAAGATGGTATTCCGTCGGAAAAAGCGGCAGACCAACTTTGGAATTAACCAGAACTCAGAAAAGAAGAGTTCAGAGGCAATATTCCACCTTCCTCAGAAACAGGAAAGATGCACAGGTGTTGGCAGAGCCAAGTTCTGCCAGAAGAAGAGAAAATCCAGAAGCAATTCCTCAGGCAGAATAGATAGGACATAAATCCCAAAAGCTGATAAAGACAGAATCGTCAGGCAGACCCTCCATCTGTTCAATCTCACCCCCAGCCGATCAATCTGAACTTCCACAGGTACAGACTGGAGCCGAGACTGTTCCCGAAGAAGACCAACAAGGCTGGACTGAAGAAAACGAGGAGGAACAGTTGGACTACGAGCCATCCGCAGATGATAAAACTGGTTTCCTTGAGACTGGAGAACAAGGAGACTGGACAGAAGAGATGGAATACGACGAAGGAATAGATGAGGAAACCGAAGCTTTTGGTGCAGAACTGGAGAACTTGTTACAAGGAGATCTTGGCATTAATATGGTATTTATCTTATCGGAGAAATTCAGGGCAACAGAAGGACAAGGAAGCACTCTGGAAGGAGACGTATTCTCACAAGAAAGCTTTGAATGCAGACTGGCGGAAGTAGAGGAAGCGCCAGAACACCAACCACCTGCACTCAGAACAGGTGGAATTACCATGAACCCACTTGCAGAACAGCTTAGCTTCTCAAAACCAACCAGGGAAATGGCCAATCACCTTAGGCCTCTATTCATAACGGCAAACTTTGGAGGTATTCCTATTTCCAAGGTGATGGTAGATGGAGGCGCAGCCATCAATCTTCTGCCCCACAGACTGCTGAGCAAGACGGGCAGAACAGAGAAGGATCTAATTCCAACACGTCTGACCGTCACCAACTTTGCCGGGGGTATCACTAAGACTCATGGAATTCTGGACGTAGATGTTATTGTTGGAACCAAAAAACTCAAAATTGCGTTCTTTGTGGTAGACACTACTTCTACTACCTACAATGCATTGCTCGGAAGAGATTGGATTCATCAAAGCCTCTGTGTTCCTTCTACTTTACATCAGCAGCTAGCCCTTTGGCATGAAGAATGTTACATGGAGATAGTAGAGGCCGATCCACGGCCATTTCTGCCTTCTGCCATGTGCTTTGAAGCAAGGTACTATCATGATGACCTCGGTCCTTTCACTTTCTTTGGAGTCAACCAGAACGGCCGCCCACACGGTGTCACAGCCCAAAGGCTCATTGAAGACGGTCTGGCCAGTTCTCTAGAAGACTGGAATAGGCCTTTTGTTCTGAACCTCCAGAACTCCGATGTTTAGTCCCAATCAACAGGAAAAGGATTGAGCTGCAACAATCCGGTCCATTACAAAAAGATTGTTGATATACTGGGGAGAAAGGAAGCTCACTGCGCAGGATCCAGCCATTAATATGGCAGAGTTCACGCATGAGAGCATCGAAGAACAAGAGGAGAGTTCACAGGAGGAAATTTTGGATTTTGCACCAGCAGCACTAGATGACTCCTTGCCAGAAGTGGAAGATCCATTACAAGAGATTAATCTAGGGACAGAAGAAGATCCAAGACCTACTTTCATTAGCGCACTACTGGAAGAACCACTCAAAAGCGAGATCGTCGCACTTTTGCATGACTTCAGAGATTGTTTTGCTTGGCATTATCATGAAATGCCTGGATTGGACAGGAAACTGGTAGAGCACAAGCTGCCCATCAAAGAAGGCTACCTTCCAGTCAAACAGGCCAGAAGAAAAATGTCCATGGAAACAGAACTGAAAGTCAAAGAAGAAATAGAAAGATTGCTCAAGGCAGGATTCATCAGGCCGGCCATTTACACTGACTGGCTTGCCAATATTGTCCCGGTTCTGAAAAGAAAAACAGGGGCAGTAAGAATCTGTGTGGATTACAGGAATCTCAATGAAGCATCCCCCAAGGATGAATATCCTATGCCAATGGCGGACATGCTAGTAGATGGAGTTGCTCACCACCAAATGTTATCCTTCATGGATGGCAATGCAGGATATAACCAGATTATGGTGGCAGAAGAAGATATTCACAAGACAGCCTTCATGTGTCCGGGGCATCTAGGTTCTTTTGAATACACTGTAATGCCGTTTGGCTTAAGAAACGCAGGAGCCACTTATCAAAGAGCAATGAATTCTAATTTCCATGATATGATAGGACACTCTTTAGAAGTCTATATAGATGATGTGGTGATCAAATCTCCGGAAGCAGGAAATCATGTATCAAATCTAAGAAAGGCATTTTTAAGGATGAGACAACATAAATTAAAAATGAATCCTAAAAAATGTGTTTTTGGAGTACAAGCAGGGAACTTCTTGGGATTTTTGGTACATCAGAGGGGCATAGAGATTGATAAAAATAAGGCAAAATCCATCATAGAAGCTCAGCCCCCGAGAAACAAGAAAGAGCTGCAAAGTCTTCTAGGGAAAATTAACTTCCTAAGGAGATTCATATCCAATTCCGCAGGAAAAATTCAGCCTTTTTCTTCTTTGTTAAAGCTAAAACAGGAACAGACTTTCAAGTGGGAAGAGCAACACCAGCGAGCTTTTGAAGAAATCAAACATTACCTCTCAAATCCGCCAGTTCTGTCCCCACCAAAGAAGGGCAGACCACTTAAGCTCTATGTATCCGCATCAGAAACATCTGTTGGAAGCTTGTTAGCTCAAGATAACAAGGAAGGAAAGGAACAAGCAGTCTACTATCTGAGCAGAACTCTGACAGAAGTAGAAAGAAATTACTCCGCAATCGAAAGGCTTTGTCTGGCTTTGTACTTCACTGCTATAAAACTCAGACACTACATGCTGCCATTTACCACTTATATCATTGCCAAGACAGACCTAATCAAATATATGCTAACAAGACCAATGTTGAGAGGCAGAATTGGGAAATGGACTCTGGCTCTGACAGAATTTGCTTTCAGGTATGTCCCTCAGAAAGCTGTCAAGGGACAAGCGGTAGCAGATTTCCTAGCCGATCATCCAGGAGAAGAAATTGAAAATATGGATTCTTTGGACATAGCAAATGCAGATTTACTGACAAGAGCTCATATTTGCCTTAACAATCCCATTTATTCGATTCACCTCACACCTTGGAAGCTATACTTTGATGGATCAAAAACTGACTTAACCTCCGGAGCAGGAATTGTTCTAGAGGAACCTTTGGGAGTCAGACATTGTTACTCTTTTTAGCTAGATTTCCAATGCACCAACAACAGAGCTGAATACGAAGCTCTAATCATTGGCCTTGAAATGTTGGTAGAGCTCGGAGTTCAGTCTGTGGAAATTTTGGGGGACTCTATGCTTGTTTTAAAACAGATTGCTGGAGAATACAAATGTTTGAATCCTAATTTAGCTGTCTATTTGGTAGCAGCTAGGAATTTGTTGACAGAATTCAGGGAAGCCACTTGGGAACACGTCCCAAGAGAAGAGAACTTTGCAGCCAACGAATTGGCTCAAATAGCCACAGGAATACAAATCCCGGAAGACTGTGTACAGAGGATTATTAAGGTAGGAAAGAAGAGTCTACCATCTGTTCTGACCAGAGGAATGGAAATAGACGTCAATTCTGCCATAATCGCCGAAGATGACTGGAGAACTCCCATCATAAGCTATTTACAATACCCAACCTTGCCTTCCGAAAAGAAAGTCAGAATCATGGCTTTAAATTATCTTATGTGGAACGAAGATTTGGTCCGAAAAAGCAAGGATGAAGTATTGCTGAGGTGCTTAGGAAAGAAAGAATGCATGAAGGTCATGGGAGAAACCCACGAAGGGATATGTGGGGCACATCAAGGTGGAAGAAAAATGTGTTGGCTGATTAGAAGATATGGCTACTTCTGGCCAACCATGATGAAAGATTGCATTGATTATGCTAAGGGATGTGAAGCTTGTCAAAGACATGGACTAATCCAGCAGGTTCCTTCGGTTCCCATGAATCCGGTAGTCAAGCCATGGCCATTCAGAGGATGGGCAATGGATCTCATTGGCAAAATTTATCCAGCCAGTACCCAACAGCATTGTTTCATTATTGTAGCCACGGATTATCTTACCAAATGGGTGGAAGCCAAGCCTGTTAAGTCTACCACATCTCAAGAAATCATCACTTTCATAGAAGAACAGATCATACAGAGATTTGGTATTCCAGAATCAATCACTACCGACAGGGGATCTTCGTTCATATCTGGAGATATGTTGAACATGGCAGAAGCGTTCAAATTTAAGCTACTCCAATCCACTCCTTATTATGCTCAAGCCAATGGACAGGCAGAATCAAGTAATTGTTGTTAATATTATGTTAACTCGCAATTGTTGTTGTGTCGGATTCACTGCATCAAAAATAGATTCAGCCGCATCCTCAACTTGTGATACTCGCAAGTGCACGAACCGTTTGGTAGTATAGCATATGTAAGTGCGAGGTCGATCCCACGAGGATTGGTGATTGAATGATCCAATTCATTTTCTCTACAAAAAAACAGAAATGGAAAAGAAAATAAATAAAACAAGAAAAAGGAAATAACTCAAGCAAATAAGTTCCCAAGTTCAATTAGATTAACGGATTGATTCTAGCTAAAGTATGATTAAGCCATGGTGTTTGGTCATAACCTTGTGTTCCTAATTCCCTAATTTGATCATTTGTTGTCTAACCTAAAATTAAGCATTAGGAACCCATTAAGCATAGAAGAACAATTTAAACAACCAAGCATGTATCTAATCCCTGTTGTCGAATGTCCATACATACTCTTCATATTCATAGTTCAATTCGAATTAAAGCATGGTGTCTACTCTTAATTCAAACCAAGATAGCTAACATGCAAGCCTAAGTGGTGATCAATCATTCAAACTAGCATATTAACTTATAAGCATAATGAATAAGAACAAAAACCATAATTGAAACTTGGAAACTAATTAAACTTGAATACTTAAGCAAGAATGTACATTACAAATAAAAGTAAAGTAGAACTAAGAAAACTTGAAGGAAAATTTAGTAAACTCATTTGTTACAACAATTGACAACTTGAAAGGAAACTAAGAGAATTTGAGGGAGAGAAGGGAAGGGAGCTCTAGAGAAGTGTTTGAGAGCTCCCCCCCTTGGGGTGTGTTTTGAAGCTTGAAGGCTTCTCTATTTATAGGGCTAAGAGGGAGGAACATCATGATGAACTTCAACACCACCATTCCTCCTTTAATACAACCCATACCTCCCACCTCATCTTGTCTATGTTAGTGTGGTTGGAAACAATTCCATCCCATACTTCTTTTGTTGCACCTCAAGCTTTCTTCACATGGGATTGCTGGTTTCTTCTTTTAGCATGGAGGTCTGGCTCTTTATTTGCTGCCAACCCATGTGCTGCTAGTCTTTGTTGCTGGCTAATAAAGTTCTTTTGCTGTTGCACATGTGTTGCTGGAAAAACGAATCCTCCTGAGCAGGGTTCAGTGTTGGACGGGGTGAGGACTCTAGGTATGTTCAATTGGGCTGAAATTTGGATATGTTATACTAGACACCCATTGGAACACCTTCTATGAACAATGTCTTCCCATCTGAGCAATACAAGTGTACATTTTGGGCCTTGCAAGTTGACTGCCGAAAATAGACTGGAATTGACGTCATTGCAGTCAGCTTGTGGGCTCGTTTTGGGCTTGATCTTCCCTCCTCCAAAATCTGGAAAAACCTGGTTCTTGAAACTCTTTGAATTATCTTTCCAAGCATATGAAGCCCAACTCAAGAAAAAATCGGAAAGACCTTCAAATGTGATATTTGGTCCAATAACGCTGATGCTGCCGAATTTGACCTTAAGTTGCCAAAACTTGTATAACTTTCTCTAGAAGACTCGGAATCATGAACCGTAAAATTCTCCAGAAACTAGACTTCCGCCTCTTTCCAATGATGTATGGCTCATCATCTGGTTCTTCTTGAGCAAGTACAGTCCAATTCGTGAAGTTGACTGATCTGCACACACCGATGAGCCAACTTGTCTCCAAAATGCATTTAATGAGTCTCAAGCTTATTACACTGAAACAAACACAAAACTTATTAAAAGCACAACTTTAACTAAAAAACATAACCAAATCATAAGTTAGAAGGATACAAAATGACAT
Source organism: Prunus kanzakura (assembly GCA_020521455.1). Classification (NCBI taxonomy): domain Eukaryota; kingdom Viridiplantae; phylum Streptophyta; class Magnoliopsida; order Rosales; family Rosaceae; genus Prunus; species Prunus kanzakura. The sequence continues at coordinate 19,714 of BPUM01001267.1, read as the reverse complement.
GTAATTATGCACCGATCAAATACCCCCAAACCTAGATTTTTGCTAGTCCTCGAGCAAAACAAAAAGGAAAACACAGATAAAAACAAAACAAGAAGTTAATTAGAACACTTTCGTAGGTAACTCGATTGCATTGAGCGTATGCAACAAGCCTTTAAACCTCTAGGCATCCCTAGTAGGAGGAGTTGTGTCTCCTGAGGGTTTAACAGAAACGATACCCACAAACGCTTCACTAATTCTACAAAACAAAGTAGTTAGAAAACTTATTAGATTTGTTAGTCCTTAAGCAAAATAAAAGAAAAACTAAAACAAAAACAAAAATAATTACAAAAACAAAACAATAAATAAATAAATAAATAAATAAATAAATAAATAAATAAAAACTCAAAACAATCATTCCGAACATTTTCTGAAGAGAAATGACTCATGCACATGACTCAAAAGTTTTAACAATAAAAACTCAATTTTAGACATTATTTACAAGGTGGCAAAGTTCAAAACACAACATGCTCAAAGTGTAGTAATGTGATAGCCAAATGCAACAAATTCCCCAATCTTAGTTTTCACACAATTTTAAAAATTATACCAAGCACAAATGCAACTTCAAATCTCACCAAAGTTGTCCTCTCACAAATGAATCACTCAGAAGAGGGCTACAATGCAACAATCAGTTATAAACATGAGATTAGAGTTAAATCATAAGGGACTTAACTCAAAATAGGAAGATGAAGAACTTGCATTAATATGATCTCAAGAAGGATGCCAAACACTTAAAAGTAAGAAAATGCATGTAATTCAACCATATGACATTTAAGATCAATTTAGGTCTTTATTATAGGTTGTAATGGGGCCAAGGGTGTAAGGTGAGTGAGAAATGAAAGGTATGGATAATACAAAGTCCAAGGAACTCAAAATGTAAGAGCATAAAATAATAGTTTACAAGACTTCGAATCATCACGATTAGATTTTTTCTTTTACACGATCAAAACTCCTTATACCTTCATTTACATTGATGCACATTCCTTTCCAAACACCAACTATTTTTGAAGGCCCAAAGATGAATTTTCAATCAACCACCATTTAATCACAACTTTTTTTTTTTTCTTTTCTTTCACCAAATGAGTGAAGTTCTTTTCTTCTTCTTCTTTTTTTTTTTTTTTTTTTTTTTATAAAAAAATTGGTAATATCCCTTCCCAAACTTAGCATGAAAAACACATCCGAATTAGAGCTCATGAGTTCCTTAGAAAGGTAAATATTTATTTTTCGGGCTAAGGCGAGGAAATATAATTGGTAAAATGAAAGAAAAGGTTTACATGTATGACAAGAGATCAAACAAATCAATGAATAATGAGATCAAACAACAACTTTGATGACAAGAAAATAAGAGTATGTGTATAACACTCATGAAATGAAGCACAAGGCTCAAAAGCTCACATTATATGGTTATATAAGTCTAATTTATGTTTGATACAATTCTTGGGTCATGCAAATCCTTTAATTGGAAAATTATGAAACAAATGGCAAGTGCAAAGAAGGTTTCAAACATATCATGTTAGAACGATGCCAAATTAATTTTTTTTTTTTTTTAACAATAAAAATTTACAAGGAAAAAAAATAATAAATAATAAATAAATAAAATTCAATTTTCATTTAAGTCATGCAAACATTTATCACAATCTCATCAAATGTGTTCGGAAAGTGAATAAAATCAAAATCAAAATAAAATAAATAAAATAAAAATAAAAATAAAAGCAAGACTTAAATAAAATAAAATAAAAATAAAAACAAGTAAGAAATTAAATTTTTTTTTTTTAAAAAAAAAAATTTAAGAAAAACCAAATTTACTTGCTAAACTCCAATACCCCCAAACCTAGAAATGAGCATTGTCCTCAATGTTTAAAAATTAGGAACAAGCAATGTCATAACAAGAAATGAAAGGTACTAAAGTAAATATAAACCACAAAAAACACGAGAATTAAAATACAAAAATAAAATAATTATAAAGTAAAAATTACAAAACAAACAAACAAATATAAAAACAAAACAAAACAGTAAAACACTCAAAACAGAAAGCCCTAAACAAATAGTCTTACGCAAACCAAAACCCAAACGATTGAAAACCCAACCCAAAAGAAGTTAACACACTTTGAAACCTCACAACGGTGAAAACCCGACCCGCAAAGAAATCCGAAGCCCACACATTATTTTTATTTATTTTTCATTTTTAATGAAACGTGAATTGGGAGTGCGAAGGCGGGATTTAAGAAAAGAAAGAGTGTGGTCCCTGCTGCCTCGGTTCCTAGGAAGTGACAGGCAAAAAGAGTGAGGGACGTGTCGGCGTGCAGAGGCAGCTTTCACATCCCCCAAGCCAGAATTATTGGCCTCTTGGGTGAAGCGGGACGACTTTTTCACTTTGAAGGTGGTGAAAGGTGAAAATGCAATTAAGGGGAGTTGGGAAACGGGTGCGGCGACATATAGAGATAAGCCGTAAGGGCAGCAAGGAACTCAGAACCGCAGCGGCTAGGGTTTAGCAGACTAAGTCTATAAAAGGTAAAAAGAAAGGGTAAAAAAAAACACAAACTCAGAAACACACAAAAGAGAAAAGAAGTAAAGAAGAAAAGCGAGTGAGAAATCAAATGGCCTCTTCCTACCCTTTTTCGTTGGATCTCAACCTAGCTCCACCGACTCAGACACGAGGCCAAGCAGCGGCACCAATATGGATGCCCTACTTTGCCTCCGCAAGGGGGCCTGTGACAGTAACTGACTCAATACTCCTAGACAACGATGTTGCCATTGGAGTGGGCAGAAATTTAGTGACTCCTAAAGATATACGTGTGTTCGGGACAAGGGATGACAATCGGGTCGCTAGTGATGCCATGGCACTGAGCGTGCAGAGTGCAGCATGTGTTGCAAGTTTGGGTCATCGCCTACTTGCGAAGTCCCATGAGGTAGAGGTGCTAAAGGGTCAGTTGGCGGCGGAGCGAAGTATGGTTGAAGAGTGTCAGAGTGCTATAAAAAGTTTGAAAAGGGAGAGAGCAAGGATAGTGGAGGTGAATCGACACCAGCTAGAAGTATTGCGGGACGAGAATAAAACCCTATCAAAGATGGTAGAGTTGTATTCTCGCGACATGCGAAAGCAACTGGAGGACCTAGACCGACCGGGTAAACGCAAGCAAGCAGATCGCGAGAGAAGTTACACTCAAGCTAAGAGTGCGATCTTTGGGAGCTCAAGTGGTGAGCCCCAAGAGGCTGTGCAAGAAGCCCCGAAAGAGGATAGCCTGAGGGCCAAACTCAAAGCTCCAATGGTCGAGACACCGAGCACTGTGAAGAAATGATTTCTACTGCATTATTGTTGTTTTTATTTTATTTTATTTTTTTGTTGTTTTTGTTTTTGGTTATTTTGTTTCAGAAATAAAAGAGTAAATTTGCTGAAGGAAAAAGAAAACGGAAAAGAAAGCACACTTCCCAAACTTAAATCAAACGAAGACGACAAACGGAAAAGAAAGCACACTTCCCAAACTTAAATCAAACGAAGACGACAAACGGAAAAGAAAGCACAGTTCCCTAACTAAAATAAAATAAAGATAATAGCCGAAAGGTAAAGGCAAAAAAAAAAACACAAAGCTCTAGAAAATGAAAGTAACGGGCAAAACAATAAAACACCAGAAAACACGGAAAAAAGAAAAGTAAAGTGAAAGTAAAGGTGCTCCCCCTTGAAGCGATTAGGTCGAGCATGCCCGGGAAATCCGAAGTGGTGTTGGCTCTCTCTCATCAGCATATGTCTATTTAAACCACGCCTCTGCAAACGGATGATACCCAGCATTTCTTCCTGCAAACTCAAAGAAAAACATAAAAAAAAATCAGAAGCAAAACAAATGGCATCCTCATGCACTCACCTTGATGATCTCAACCTTGAGCTGTCCCTTGCACCACCAAATGCCCAGATAAGGGCTCCTCCAACCCCTGTCTTCCCAAAATCTACATATCATCACGGCACGGCCTCAAACTTTGCTGAGGCAATACCGATCTGTGCTGAGGCAAGGCCGAACAGAGCAGTGCTGCTGGGAGGTATGATTGGGAGCAAGCTCACACCGGCAGATCATTGGCATATAGCACACAGGTCTGACAAGGAGGCAGTGGACGAGTCCCACACTTATACCGCGCTCCAAGCTGTCTCGGCCACAAATCTGGGCTTGCGCCTACTAGCAAGAACACGAGAGTGTGGAGCACTGAGCGAGGAGGTGGCTTCCTTGAAGGCTATGGTGGCGGACTTGCAGAAGCGGCTTTACTGTGCCAATCAGTATGTGGAAGAACTGCAGAGAAAGAATGAGGACCATGTAGAGCTGCTGCAGATTCTACAAGTGCGAGACAATAGAGGCAAGCCATGATGATGATGAAGATGAAGATGAAGAAGATGAGGAAGAAGAAGAAGTGTTTTTTTTTTTTTTTTTTTGGTTGTTTTTTTTTTTTTTTTGTTTTGTTTTTAATGCAGCGTTTGAAATAAAATAAAAAATGTGTTTTAACATTCAGAAATAAACTAACTAACCAAACCACATAAATAAATACATAAACTAACTTAACAAAACAAAAACAAAGACTCAACAGAAAAGAAAACAAAGAAAATAAAAAAAAAAACTTAATTTAAAAACACACGAATATACAAGCAACTCACGGATGACCAGTTAAGGGCCTCAGAAAACACAGCCAGGGGATCTGGGAAGGTTGGAGGGGTCACAATGGTCCCGCTTAAAACCCAAACTTCTTAGACACCGAAGGTGTCGCCTAAAGAACTCCTAGACACTGTATTGACGGAAGTGCTTACTGGAGTTACCAAAAGTTAGCTCATATGAAAAATAAATTTTTTTAAAAATAAATTTTTTAAAGATATTCTCGTAAGAAAAAGAAACAAAAACAAATTAAGATAAAATGAAACAACAAACCATAAACGAAAATGAACTAAGTACTCTAAACAAACTCAAACAAACGACATAAATTGTTGTACTAAAAGAAACAAACCAAGAAACCAAAGAAAAACACAAACAGCACTTTCTATCACCTATTTATCACCATTTGGACAGATTCGTTTCTATGTTTTTCAGCTTCGACCTCTGTTCAGTTTTTAGGCTATAACTTTCCGACTGTAAGTCCAAATTTTACGTTCTTTATATGGTTGGATTCAGCACAGAAAAACAAAGAACTCTATGCGGACCAAAAGGCAAAAACAATTACAGAAATAAACAAAATTCAGATAAGAGAAAGGATTGAAATGCTCCCCCTTGAAGCGATTAGGTCGATCATGGATGCACTTGGAGGTCGCGACTTCTCCCATTGCTCCACACTTCCCATTCTTATGATTGAGGTTGCCATCTCATTCCATTTTTATTAAGCTGTCATAAATTGCTAAAAACAACACACAAACTTGAAATGGAATTAAAAGGATTAGGAATGAACAATAGAGAACTAAGTAGACTTTAAACATTATAAAGAAAAAGAAAAAAAATCAACACATATCCAGTTCCATGCTTCAAAGCAACAAGCACCAATGGGTTGTGTAAGCTGGGACTTAAACCCAGTTCTCTTGCTTGTTGGGCAATTGTCCTTTTCTGTTGGACTACAAACACAACTTGTCCATTAACGTCATTAACTTTGAAACAAGAAATTGTCTAGAAAAACATGAAAATGAAAAATAAAAATAAAACAAGTAGGGAAAAGAAATAGAACCAAACTATGTTGCCAATCCCCGGCAACGGCGCCAAAAACTTGTTGTGTCGGATTCACTGCATCAAAAATAGATTCAGCCGCATCCTCAACTTGTGATACTCGCAAGTGCACGAACCGTTTGGTAGTATAGCATATGTAAGTGCGAGGTCGATCCCACGAGGATTGGTGATTGAATGATCCAATTCATTTTCTCTACAAAAAAACAGAAATGGAAAAGAAAATAAATAAAACAAGAAAAAGGAAATAACTCAAGCAAATAAGTTCCCAAGTTCAATTAGATTAACGGATTGATTCTAGCTAAAGTATGATTAAGCCATGGTGTTTGGTCATAACCTTGTGTTCCTAATTCCCTAATTTGATCATTTGTTGTCTAACCTAAAATTAAGCATTAGGAACCCATTAAGCATAGAAGAACAATTTAAACAACCAAGCATGTATCTAATCCCTGTTGTCGAATGTCCATACATACTCTTCATATTCATAGTTCAATTCGAATTAAAGCATGGTGTCTACTCTTAATTCAAACCAAGATAGCTAACATGCAAGCCTAAGTGGTGATCAATCATTCAAACTAGCATATTAACTTATAAGCATAATGAATAAGAACAAAAACCATAATTGAAACTTGGAAACTAATTAAACTTGAATACTTAAGCAAGAATGTACATTACAAATAAAAGTAAAGTAGAACTAAGAAAACTTGAAGGAAAATTTAGTAAACTCATTTGTTACAACAATTGACAACTTGAAAGGAAACTAAGAGAATTTGAGGGAGAGAAGGGAAGGGAGCTCTAGAGAAGTGTTTGAGAGCTCCCCCCCTTGGGGTGTGTTTTGAAGCTTGAAGGCTTCTCTATTTATAGGGCTAAGAGGGAGGAACATCATGATGAACTTCAACACCACCATTCCTCCTTTAATACAACCCATAACTCCCACCTCATCTTGTCTATGTTAGTGTGGTTGGAAACAATTCCATCCCATACTTCTTTTGTTGCACCTCAAGCTTTCTTCACATGGGATTGCTGGTTTCTTCTTTTAGCATGGAGGTCTGGCTCTTTATTTGCTGCCAACCCATGTGCTGCTAGTCTTTGTTGCTGGCTAATAAAGTTCTTTTGCTGTTGCACATGTGTTGCTGGAAAAACGAATCCTCCTGAGCAGGGTTCAGTGTTGGACGGGGTGAGGACTCTAGGTATGTTCAATTGGGCTGAAATTTGGATATGTTATACTAGACACCCATTGGAACACCTTCTATGAACAATGTCTTCCCATTTGAGCAATACAAGTGTACATTTTGGGCCTTGCAAGTTGACTGCCGAAAATAGACTGGAATTGACTTCATTGCAGTCAGCTTGTGGGCTCGTTTTGGGCTTGATCTTCCCTCCTCCAAAATCTGGAAAAACCTGGTTCTTGAAACTCTTTGAATTATCTTTCCAAGCATACACAGCCCAACTCAAGAAAAAATCGGAAAGACCTTCAAATGTGATATTTGGCCCAGTAACGCTGATGCTGCCGAATTTGACCTTAAGTTGCCAAAACTTGTATAACTTTCTCTAGAAGACTCGGAATCATGAACCGTAAAATTCTCCAGAAACTAGACTTCCGTATCTTTCCAATGATGTATGGCTCATCATCTGGTTCTTCTTAAGCAAGTACAGTCCAATTCGTGAAGTTGACTGATCTGCACACACCGATGAGCCAACTTGTCTCCAAAATGCATTTAATGAGTCTCAAGCTTATTACACTGAAACAAACACAAAACTTATTAAAAGCACAACTTTAACTAAAAAACATAACCAAATCATAAGTTAGAAGGATACAAAATGACATGTAATTATGCACCGATCAATTGTACGGGGCAATTAGTAGTATAGCAAGACAAGTACGAGGTCGTACCCACGAAAACTGAGAAGTTCAAATTAGTTATGTACGTAGATTACCGAATTCAAGAAGTTAGGAAGTTAAGTCTAAAACAGAAATTAAAGTGAGAGTGATTGTGATTGTGAAAGGAAGTGAGCAAACTGAAATTGCAAATGAAAGCAAATAAACAAGTGTAACAAAGAGTGATTTTGAAGGGCTGGAAAACGGATTTGGAGACTAGGGCATTCGAATCACCATAACAATTCAACTCTGGGTTATAAGGAGTCAAGTAACAAGTCTAATTCAGATTCAAAGATTGATTCTAGCTAAAGTATGATTAGGCCATGGTGTTTGGTCCTAACCTTGTGTTCCTAATTCCCTAATTTGATCATTTGTTGTCTAACCTAAAATTAAGCATTAGGAACCCAATAAGCATAGAAGAACAATTTAAACAACCAAGCATGTATCTAATCCCTGTTGTCGAATGTCCATACATACTCTTCCTATTCATAGTTCAATTCGAATTAAAGCATGGTGTCTACTCTTAATTCAAACGAAGATAGTTAACAAACAAGTTCTAATGGTGATCAATCATTCAAACAAGCATGTTAACTTATAAGCATAATGAATAAGAACATGAATCTTGAATCAAACTTGAAACTCCAAACTTATAAACCCAGAATATTCATGTTAGGTTACATCGAAGCCCTAGTTATGGATTTAGCTACTCATAATGGAAAAGAAACTAAAACAGAAATGGGAAAACATAATGAAAGCCATAAGAGTAAAAGAAACCCTTTTCTGAAGTTCTTGTGGTGTCCAATGCTTCTTCAAGAGCTTCTCCACGTCTAGAAGGATGTACGAAGGATATGGAGGTGATTTGGGATGAGTTTGGGTGAGTGATGATGGCTGAGAAAGAGGAAATTCGTAGGGAAATGGAAGGGAGGCTTTCTGGAGCTATTTTGGGGATTTGGGGCAGTTTAGAGTCTTGGGTTGATTTCTGGAGTGTTTGGGGTTGTGGGAATGTTTGGGGATGATTTCTGGATGTGTTGATGGAATGATGGAAGTGTGGAGGATGGCTGGAGTGAATTGTGTGGGGGTTGATGGTGTTTGGGGTTGTGGACTTCTCTATTTATAGGGCTAAGAGGGAGGAACATCATGATGAATTCCAACACCACCATTCCTCCTTTAATACAACCCATAACTCTCACTTCATCTTGTCTATGGTAGTGTGGTTGGAATCACTTTCATCCCATACTTCTTTTGCTGCTGCACCTCCAGCTTTCTTCACATGGGTTTTCTTTTGGTTGCTGGAAAACAGTTGGCAGCTGCAAACCTGAGCATGGTGTGCAATTTGATGGGCTCACGGATTGGGCTTGGCTTCATCAATTGATATGTTTGAGTAGTCCATCCTGCAGTTCAGAATCTCCTCTTTCCAACCACAAGTGATTTGGCCCAATCCAAGCTCAGATGAAAAAGATAAGTCCGAAATGAATTGCTAACTCAGTCTGCTCGTTTTTGCACCCCTTTGCAACTCTTCTTATCCAAAGCCACCATTGCTACCTAAGGCCCAATGAACTGAATGACAAACAGAAAAGGGATTAAAAGCACAAGTTTAACTCAATAACATAACCAAATCATAAGCTAGAGAGGTACAAAATGATATACAATTATGAACTGATCAAATACCCCCAGACCTAGATTTTGCTAGTCCTCGAGCAAAACAACACAAAACAAAGTTAAAAACAAAACAAGAAGTTAACTAAACCACTTCCGCAGGTAACTCGATTGCATTGAGCATATGCAACAAGCCTTTAAACCTCTAGGCATCCCTAGTAGGAGGAGTTGTGTCTCCTGAGGGTTTGACAGAAACGATACCCACAAACGCTCTACTGACTCTACAAAACAAAGTGATTAGTAAAACTTTGAAATCAACTAATGAAAATGAAAGAAAACTTTCGTCATACCTCCAATACCATAGAGTTGCCAAGATAGGTGATCAATCAGTGTGTAAAGTGGAAGCTATAGCTCAAAGGCACACGGCTTCAAAGCAAGCACACTCAAACCTTGAATAGAGAACATGCTTCGACTCAAATTCTCACAGATAACACTCAATCACTCAGAACCTATGGTTTAATTCTCTCAAGAAAGCATAAATGAGTGTAAGAAATAGAAGCACAAGTTCGGTTAGATCTCATGAAAGGAATCAAATACTAAGAATAGAGATACACACATACTTACAGCAACCATGAATACATCCTCAAAGATCAGCTAGGTCTTTTACAAGGTTGTAATGAAAGGCTAAAGTTAGGGGAAATGGAAGAATTGGAAGGAAAAACAAGTAACTTAAGAACATACCAAGGTTGCATTCTTCTTTGATCTGCAAGGTATCATTGGTTTATAATGGCATGGCTGCAAACTTCATGGTATCACCTGGCACAGACTTTATTTTTCACACTTAGATCAAATCGAAACACTTTCTCTTTATCTTTCTTATTTGCTGATTTGATTGCTTCTTCTTTAACTTCATTGCACAGATGCATACCAATTTTTATTTAGGTACATGGCAGCAACTTCCTTGCCTCAAACGTGATCTTGGCACACCTTGGTATATTTCTAAGCTAGGGTATGGCTGCAATGGTTAAATATCTCGGATTGAGATACAAAGGTAGGGAAAATGATGAGGGTGATAGAAGAAGAAGGCTTGAAGTGTTTGGCTGCAAGAGAGCTAATGGAACACACAAATGGGTAGAGTGAAAAGAAAGCACAAAGAATGGTTATGCACACATAGCCTAGCATCACTTCAATGAGTTCATTCATGGGTGAGAGCAAGCACATGATATCTGCAAAAGAGAGAAATCATCCTTAGTATTCAATCAAAATGGAACAATGAGATCATTTGGAGTGAAATGAAGAAAATGAGTAGAGATGAAAAGTAGAAACACTTTAAACCCTCTCAAGAAAGCAATTAGGCTCGATATAGCTCACTAGGGTAGTCTCCACTATTCTCCTTCAATAATTTGAGCATGGTACTTTAGCCACCAGAATTCTAAGAGCAAAAGCTTTGTGAAGTGCACAATTCTGATATGAAAACCTCAAATAGCAGCTCCATAGTATTGATTGTATGACATTCTAAAAAAAAGTGACAAGAGAACAAAAATTGAAAACACAAATGGATGAGAAAATTGAAAATTGAAAACCTCCCCCACCAGACCTTAATTGAACATTGTCCTCAATGTTAAAGCAAAGTGAAGATGATTGAGAACATGTAAATGATAAGGGGAAAAGTTAAGAAGAAGGTTTAGAGAAACTCCCCCTTGATGCGATTAGGTCGACCGCTACCAAGCACCTCTCTTCTTGAACACATGGGTTGCCTCCCAAGAAGCGCCTTAGTTAATGTCTTGGCAAGACATTATGTAATTAGCTAAGTTGATGGTACAAAGGGAAGTTGATCCACCACATGGCCTGCTTGAATGCCAGCTGAAATTCCCTCATAGAATGGCTTTAAACGTTGTCCATTTACTTTGAAAGTTGAGCCATCTTTAGGGTTTTGAATTTCCACAGCTCCATAGGGAGAAACATTGACCACGGTGAATGGCCCAAGCCACCTAGACTTCAATTTTCCTGGAAAGAGACGCAAACGTGAGTTAAACAAAAGAACTGACATACCTTTGGAGAACTCTTTCCGTTGAATGTTTCTGTCATGGTAACTCTTGGTTCGTTCTTTATAAAGCTTTGCATTCTCATAAGACTCATGTCTAATTTCTTCCAATTCATTGAGCTGAAACTTTCTAACATGGCCAGCCTTGTCCAGATCAAAATTCAACTTCTTGATGGCCCAAAAAGCATTGTGTTCAAGCTCCATTGGCAGGTGGCATGCTTTCCCAAACACAAGACAATAAGGGCTCATTCCGATGGGAGTCTTATATGCAGTCCTATAAGCCCATAATGAATCATTGAGCTTGGCAGCCCAATCCTTCCTTGTACTGTTCACAACCTTCTCCAGGATGTGCTTAATTTCTCTATTGCTTATTTTCACTTGACCAGAAGTTTGAGGATGATATGGTGTAGAGACTCGATGGGTGATGTTGTACTTTTTCATGAGTGCTTCAAATGGCTTGTTACAGAAGTGGCTGCCTCCATCACTAATGACAGCCCTTGGAGTACCAAACCTTGTGAAAATATTATCCTTCAAGAACTTTAGCACCACCTTATGATCATTGGTTTTGGTGGCTATGGCTTCCACCCATTTAGACACATAATCAACATCAACAAGTATGTAAGTATAACCAAAGGAAGATGGGAACGGTCCCATGAAATCAATACCCCACACATCGAAGAGCTCCACAACAAGTATGTTATTCAATGGCATTTCGTTCCTGCGACTTATGTTCCCCATCCTTTGGCACCTATCACACTTAACACAAAAATTAAACGCATCTTTGAATAGAGTGGGCCAAAAGAAACCATATTGCAGAATTTTAAGTGCTGTTTTCTTAGCTCCAAAGTGACCTCCACAAGCCAATTCGTGGCTATGCCTAAGTATGCTTTCTTGCTCTTCTTCTGGAACACATCTTCTGATGAGTTGATCCGGGCAATGCTTGAATAAGAAAGGTTCATCCCAGACATAATGTTTCACCATGGAAAAGAACTTATTCTTGTCCTGAGAAGTTAGATCATTTCTAAGAACACCACAAGCAAGATAATTAACAAAATCAGCATACCATGGCTCTTTGACTTGGGCAGCATATAGTTGTTCATCAGGGAAAGTCTCATTCAAGGGTAGCACAGCTGCTCCTTTTTCTTGAACCACAATTCTGCTCAAATGATCAGCTACCACATTCTCACATCCCTTCTTATCTCGAATCTCCAAATCGAATTCTTGCAGCAAGAGAATCCATCTAATCAAGCGTGGTTTGGCATCCTTCTTAGTGAGCAAGTATCTAAGAGCTGCATGGTCAGAATAAACAATTACTTTAGAACCAACAAGGTAAGAACGAAATTTTTCTAAAGCAAAAACCACAGCAAGCAACTCATTCTCTGTTGGGGAGTAGTTGATTTGAGCATCATTCAAGGTCCGGCTAGCATAATGAATCACATGGGGCAGCTTGTTCTTCTTTTGACCTAAAACTGCACCAATAGCAAAGTCAGAGGCATCACACATTATTTCAAATGGTAAAGACCAATCCGGAGCTATGATAATATGGGCTGAAGTTAGCTCCCTCTTCAAGGTAGTAAAAGCTTCCATGCAAGCTTCATTAAACTCAAAAACAGCATCCTTAGCAAGGAGATTACACAATGGCCTTGTAATGCTTGAGAAATTTTTGATGAACCTTCTATAGAATCCAGCATGACCTAGAAAGCTTCTAACTCCTTTAACAGAGGTAGGGGGTGGAAGATTTGAGATGAGATCGATCTTGGCTCTATCCACTTCAATTCCCTTGCTTGAAATCACATGGCCTAGCACAATGCCTTGTCTCACCATGAAGTGACACTTCTCCCAATTCAAAATCAAATTTGTTTCCTGGCATCTTTTAAGCACTAGAGACAAGTGGTGAAGACAATCATCAAAAGAGGAACCAAAAATTGAAAAATCATCCATAAATACCTCAATGAATCGTTCCACCATATCTGAAAAGATTGCCATCATGCATCTTTGGAAGGTTGCTGGAGCATTGCACAAACCAAACGACATCCTTCTATAAGCAAACGTACCGAATGGGCATGTGAATGTGGTTTTCTCTTGGTCCTCCGGAGCAATGGGAATTTGATTATAACCTGAAAAACCATCAAGAAAACAATAGTAAGCATGGCCAGATAAACGTTCAAGCATTTGATCAATAAAAGGCAAGGGGAAATGATCTTTTCTAGTGGATGTGTTCAACTTCCTGTAATCAATGCAAACTCTCCAACCAGTGACAGTTCGTGTAGGAACTAGCTCATTCTTCTCATTCTTCACAACGGTGATTCCGGACTTCTTTGGAACAACTTGCACAGGGCTCACCCACTTAGAATCTGAAATTGGATAGATGATTCCTACATCGAGTAGCTTTAAAACTTCAGCTCTAACCACCTCTTTCATGTTGGGATTTAGCCTCCTTTGGGCATCACGGGATGGTTTGATGTCTTCTTCCATTAAAATCTGATGCATGCACATGCTTGGACTAATTCCTTTGATGTCTGCTATGGTCCACCCAATGGCTGTTTTATGCTCTTTTAGAACTTTAATTAAGCTCTCTTCTTCATGTGAGGAGAGACCTGCAGCAATTATAACAGGGAGAGTTTCGTTAGCACCCAAATGAGTATATTTAAGATGATTGGGAAGAGGTTTAAGTTCTAGCTTTGGTGGGATGACAATGGATGGCTCCAATTTCGTGGATGATGGTCCAAGAGGCTCAATTGGTGGCCTAAAGGATGGTGGGTATGGCGGAAACACTTCTAAGGCAGCCACCACTTCTTGGAACTCCGGTTCACAAAGATCTTCCTCTTCTTGTGTTAAGACAGCTTCTAGAGCATCATTAGACTTTCTCTGCAAAATTTTGGAAGAAACCTCATGATCCACAACATCAATTGAAAAGCAAGAATCAAGAGAGATAGAAGGTTGAGATAGAGCTTTAAGCATTTTAAATTGAACAGTTTCACCCAAAACAGTCATGGAGAGGGTGCTATCTTTCACTTTGATGATTGTGTCTGCAGTGGCCATGAATGGCCTGCCTAGGAGAATGGGATCAACACGATCTCCATTTGGATTATCTTCCATGTCCATCACTACAAAATCAACAGGGAGAATTAGTGTATTAACTTGAACTAGAATATCTTCTACAATACCTTTTGGATATTTTATAGAATGATCAGCTAGTTCAAGTCGCATTGAAGTCTTCTTCATCCCTTCTAAGCCAAGCTTTTGATATACTGAATATGGCATTAGATTGATGCTTGCTCCCAAGTCCAACATGGCTCTTCCAACCTTCTTGCCTCCAATGTTAATGGGAATGTCAAAGCTGCCAGGATCATCTAGTTTTGGTGGAAGCTTCCTTTGCAACACAGCACTTACATTCTGGTCGAGCTTTACTCCTTCATTTGGAGCGAAATTGAGCTTGTGAGTTTTCAAGTCCTTGATGAATTTCCCATAAGCAGGAATCTGTTCAATAAGATCAAGCAAAGGCAAATTGATATTAACTTTACTCAAAATATCATAAATCTCTTTAAAAGCCTTATCTTGCTTTGCTTTCTTAATACGGCCTGGAAATGGAATCTGTGGAACATATGGAGCGGGTGGCACGTATCTATCTTCTTGAAGATGTGGTGGCACAAATTTGTCATCCCTTTTATGCAATTGGAATTGGTCGGATTTCTGAGAATCTGATTTGGCCTTAGGAGCAGATTGAGAAGTTTCCGGTTGTTCTCCTTCCGTAGCCGTGGTCTCTTCCTCTTCATCTTCTACAATCACAGCATCATTTGAAAGATTAGAATCAACTTTATTATCAATGATCTTACCTGATAAGGTGGGAGGAGTCATTTATAGTGTTTGGAGTGAAATCCAATAGCTAGAACTAAGCAAAACACCAACCACTCCATGTAAGGAACGAACTGGGTGCGAACTTGAATTGTCCAATTTCTTACACCGATTGATTTCGGATCGATTCCAAAACTTGGGCCACATCATAATAAGGTGGAAGGAGTCATTTGGTGAGTTTGGAGTGAAATCCAATCGCTAGAACTATTGAAAACACCACCCACTCCATGTAAGGAACAAACTGGGTGCGAACTTGAATTGTCCAATTTCTTAAACCTATTGATTTCGGATCGATTCCAAAACTTGGGCAACATCATAATAAGGTGGGAGGAGTCATTTATTGTGTTTGGAGTGAAATCCAATAGCTAGAACTAAGCAAAACCCCAACCACTCCATGTAAGGAACGGACAGGGTGCGAACTTGAATTGTCCAATTTCTTACACCTATTGATTTCGGATCGATTCCAAAACTTGGGCAACATCATAAAAAGGTGGAAGGAGTCATTTGGTGAGTTTGGAGTGAAATCCAATCGCTAGAACTATTGAAAACACCAACCACTCCATGTAAGGAACGAACAGGGTGCGAACTTGAATTGTCCAATTTCTTACACCTATTGATTTCGGATCGATTCCAAGACTTGGGCAACATCATAATAAGGTGGGAAGAGTCATTTGGTGAGTTTGGAGTGAAATCCAATAGCTAGAACTAAGCTAAACACCAACCACTCCATGTAAGGAACGAACAGGGTGCGAACTTGAATTGTCCAATTTCTTACACGTATTGATTTCGGATCGATTCCAAAACTTGGGAAACATCATAATAAGGTGGGAGGTGTCATTTATTGTGTTTGGAGTGAAATCCAATAGCTAGAACTAAGACAAACACCAACCACTCCATGTAAGGAACGAACAGGGTGCGAACTTGAATTGTCCAATTTCTTACACCTATTGATTTCGGATCGATTCCAAAACTTGGGCAACATCATAATAAGGCGGGAAGAGTCATTTGGTGAGTTTGGAGTGAAATCCAATAGCTAGAACTAAGCTAAACACCAACCACTCCATGTAAGGAACGAACAGGGTGCGAACTTGAATTGTCCAATTTCTTACACCTATTGATTTCGGATCGATTCCAAAACTTGGGCAACATCATAATAAGGTGGGAGTAGTCATTTGGTGAGTTTGGAGTGAAATGCAGTAGCTAGAACTAAGGAAAACACCAACCACTCCATGTAAGGAACGAACTGGGTTCGAACTTGAATTGTCCAATTTCTTACACCTATTGATTTCGGATCGATTCCAAAACTTGGGCAACATCATAATAAGGTGGGAGGAGTCATTTATTGTGTTTGGAGTGAAATCCAATGGCTAGAACTAAGCACAACACCAACCACTCCATGTAAGGAACGAACAGGGTGCGAACTTGAATTGTCCAATTTCTTACACCTATTGATTTCGGATCGATTCCAAAACTTGGGCAACATCATAATAAGGTGGGAAGAGTCATTTGGTGAGTTTGGAGTGAAATCCAATAGCTAGAACTAAGCTAAACACCAACCACTCCATGTAAGGAACGAACTGGGTGCGAACTTGAATTGTCCAATTTCTTACACCTATTGATTTCGGATCGATTCCAAAACTTGGGCAACATCATAATAAGGTGGGAGGAGTCATTTATTGTGTTTGGAGTGAAATCCAATGGCAAGAACTAAGCAAAACATCAACCACTCCATGTGAGGAACGAACAGGGTGCGAACTTGAATTGTCCAATTTCTTACACCTATTGATTTCGGATCGATTCCAAGACTTGGGCAACATCATAATAAGGTGGGAAGAGTCATTTGGTGAGTTTGGAGTGAAATCCAATAGCTAGAACTAAGCTAAACACCAACCACTCCATGTAAGGAACGAACAGGGTGCGAACTTGAATTGTCCAATTTCTTACACGTATTGATTTCGGATCGATTCCAAAACTTGGGCAACATCATAATAAGGTGGGAGGAGTCATTTATTGTGTTTGGAGTGAAATCCAATAGCTAGAACTAAGCAAAACACCAACCACTCCATGTAAGGAACGAACAGGGTGCGAACTTGAATTGTCCAATTTCTTACACGTATTGATTTCGGATCGATTCCAAAACTTGGGCAACATCATAATAAGGTGGGAGGTGTCATTTATTGTGTTTGGAGTGAAATCCAATAGCTAGAACTAAGCAAAACACCAACCACTCCATGTAAGGAACGAACAGGGTGCGAACTTGAATTGTCCAATTTCTTACACCTATTGATTTCGGATCGATTCCAAAACTTGGGCAACATCATAATAAGGCGGGAAGAGTCATTTGGTGAGTTTGGAGTGAAATCCAATAGCTAGAACGAAGCTAAACACCAACCACTCCATGTAAGGAACGAACAGGGTGCGAACTTGAATTGTCCAATTTCTTACACCTATTGATTTCGGATCGATTCCAAAACTTGGGCAACATCATAATAAGGTGGCAGTAGTCATTTGGTGAGTTTGGAGTGAAATGCAATAGCTAGAACTAAGGAAAACACCAACCACTCCATGTAAGGAACGAACTGGGTTCGAACTTGAACTGTCCAATATCTTACACCTATTGATTTCGGATCGATTCCAAAACTTGGGCAACATCATAATAAGGTGGGAGGAGTCATTTATTGTGTTTGGAGTGAAATCCAATGGCTAGAACTAAGCACAACACCAACCACTCCATGTAAGGAACGAACAGGGTGCGAACTTGAATTGTCCAATTTCTTACACCTATTGATTTCGGATCGATTACAAAACTTGCGCAAGATCATAATAAGGTGGGAAGAGTCATTTGGTGAGTTTGGAGTGAAATCCAATAGCTAGAACTAAGCTAAACACCAACCACTCCATGTAAGGAACGAACAGGGTGCGAACTTGAATTGTCCAATTTCTTACACGTATTGATTTCGGATCGATTCCAAAACTTGGGCAACATCATAATAAGGTGGGAGGAGTCATTTATTGTGTTTGGAGTGAAATCCAATAGCTAGAACTAAGCAAAACACCAACCACTCCTTGTAAGGAACGAACAGGGTGAGAACTTGAATTGTCCAATTTCTTACACCTTTTGATTTCGGATCGATTCCAAAACTTGGGCAACATCACAATAAGGTGGGAGGAGTCATTTGGTGAGTTTGGGGTGAAATCCAATAGCTAGAACTAAGCAAAACACCAACCACTCCATGTAAGGAACGAACTGGGTGCGAACTTGAATTGTCCAATTTCTTACACCTATTGATTTCGGATCGATTCCAAAACTTGGGCAACATCATAATAAGGTGGGAGGAGTCATTTGGTGAGTTTGGAGTGAAATCCAATAGCTACAACTATGCAAAACACCAACCACTCCATGTAAGGAACGAACTGGGTGCGAACTTGAATTGTCCAATTTCTTACACCTATTGATTTCGAAACGATTCCAAAACTTGGGCAACATCTTAATAAGGTGGGAGGAGTCATTTATTGTGTTTGGAGTGAAATCCAATAGCTAGAACTAAGCAAAACACCAACCACTCCATGAAAGGAACGAACTGGGTGCGAACTTGATTTGTCCAATTTCTTACACCTATTGATTTCGGATCGATTCCAAAACTTGGGCAACATCATAATAAGGTGGGAGGAGTCATTTATTGTGTTCGGAGAGAAATCCAATAGCTAGAACTAAGCAAAACACCAACCACTCCATGTAAGGAACGAACAAGGTGCGAACTTGAATTGTCCAATTTCTTACACCTATTGATTTCGGATCGATTCCAAAACTTGGCTAACATCATAATAAGGTGGAAGGAGTCATTTGGTGAGTTTGGAGTGAAATCCAATTGCTAGAACTATTGAAAACACAAACCACTCCATGTAAGGAACGAACAGGGTGCGAACTTGAACTGTCCAATTTCTTACACCTATTGATTTCGGATCGATTCCAAAACTTTGGCAACATCATAATAAGGTGGAAGGAGTCATTTGGTAGTTTGGAGTGAAATCCAATCGCTAGAACTGTTGAAAACACCAACCACTCCTGTAAGGAACGAACAGGGTGCGAACTTGAATTGTCCAATTTCTTACACCCATTGATTTCGGATCGATTCCAAAACTTGGGCAACATCATAATAAGGTGGGAGGAGTCATTTGGTGAGTTTGGAGTGAAATGCAATAGCTAGAACTATTGAAAACACCAACCACTCCATGTAAGGAACGATCTGGGTGCGAACTTGAATTGTCCAATTTCTTACACCTATTGATTTCGGATCGATTCCAAAACTTGGGCAACATCATAATAAGGTGGGAGGAATCATTTATTGTGTTTGGAGTGAAATCCAATAGCTAGAACTAAGCAAAACACCAACCACTCCATGTAAGGAACGAACTGGGTGCGAACTTGACTTGTCCAATTTCTTACACCTATTGATTTCGGATCGATTCCAAAACTTGGGCAACATCATAATAAGGTGGGAGGAGTCATTTGGTGAGTTTGGAGTGAAATCCAATAGCTAGAACTAAGCAAAACACCAACAACTCCATGTAAGGAACGAACTGGGTGCGAACTTGAATTGTCCAATTTTTTACACCTATTGATTT
>BPUM01001266.1:7500-48950 GCA_020521455.1 Prunus kanzakura | reverse complement strand
ACAGGAGGTGCCCTCAACGCTTGACCTCGCAAAGGATTTTCAGAATCTTCGAAGAATTGGCTTAAGAAACTTACATGGAAGGTTGGATGTACTTTCAACCGATCCGGCAATTTCAGTCGATAAGCAACATTCCCCACACGTTTGATCACCTCAAAAGGGTCCATCATACTTCGGAATGAGTCCCCTATGGACTACCTTGCTACTTATCTTTTTCCACATTTTGAGGAGTAAGCTTAAGCAATACCTTATCCCCAACGTTGAATCCATGCCCTCCTCCCTTTGTCAGCATACTTCTTCATCCTTCTCCTAGCCTTTGACAAAACTGTCGCGAGCTTCTTCCAACAACTCTTGTTTGGAACGAGCGAATCTGTACGCTGCAGGGCACTTCCCTTCCAGTCCGTTGCACCGCAACTTCCTGAGGTGTTTCGAGGCTGTTGGACCCATTGCCAACTCAAAAGGACTCATGCCTGTCGCCGAGGACCGAGTAGGTTATAGCAAAACTGAGCGGCATCCAATCCAACAGCCCTACCCAATTCTTTTGACTAGCTGTCACATAATGTCTAAGATACTCTTCCAACAACTGATTCATTCTCTCCGTTTGGCCATCAGTTTGAGGTAATGATTAGCAGTGGAAACCTTCAACTCAGACCCTCATCATGTTGAACAAAACGTGTCCCAAACTGCCTGTGACCTAGCATCTCGATCACTAATGATATCCTCCGGCAGATCCAAAGTACTTCACCACATGTTTGAAAAACAACCCTGCTGTCACATCCGCAGGAGAAGCATGCGGTGTGGCTATGAAACCGCATACTTTGAAAACCTATCAACCACAACTAGGGATAGACCGCATACCTTCCGCCTTCGGTAGGTTGGTGATGAAATCCATCGACACCGATTGCCATGGTCTGTCCGGTATAGGAAGTGGGTTGTAGCAAGTCCTGCCTCTTTCTTTCGTTCAAACTTGTCTTGTTGACATACCAGCAAGTCTTCACGTAAGCTTCAATGTCATCCTCCAACTTTGGCCAGTAGTAGGACCTTGAAACCAATGCCGTCATCCTATCCACACAGGATGTCCAGCCCATTGTGGATCATGCATTTCCCGCAACAATTCCTTTCGTAGGCCACCCCCACTAGGAACATAACACTCTACCTCCTTTGGCATAGAGTAAATCATCCTCCAAACCAATATCTTCTCACAAGTCCCTCCTTGACTTGCTGTTGGAGTTTGATGTAGGCTAAGTCCTTCTTAGACTGATCTCGAATCCGTCTAAGAAATCCGATTGCACCAATGTAAGTGCAGCCACGAATTCTGGACTTCCTTGCGACTCAACGGTATCCGCCACTTGATTCTGCTTCCCGGGCTATGCACCCAAGCAAAATCAAATTCTGACAAAACTCTTGCCAACGCGCTTGCTTCGGAGTTAACTTCTTTTGGGTCTTGAAGTATTGTTCGCCACATTATCTGTCACCACCGTGAACTGAGTACCCAACAAGTAGTGCTCCAAACCTCCAAGCAATGTACCACTGCCGTCATTTCCTTCTCATGGGTCGAAGTACCGTTGCTCACACTCCTTAAGCTTACGGCTTTCAAAAAGCAACAGGGTGTCCCTCCTGGACCAGCACCCCTCCGATGGCTCTATCCGAGGCATCAGTATGCACTTCGAAGGGTAACTCAAAGTCAGGTAGCCTGAGCACGGGCTCGGAAGCTACAGCTTGCTTGATATCCTCAAATGCCTCATTGCATTTTTTCCGTCCCAACACCATGGCCTAATCCTTCCTCAACAAATCTGTCAAAGCATTCACCTTCTTGGAATAAACCTTCAATAAATTTGCGGTAGTAGTTAGCTAACCCAAGGAAAGATCTCAACTCAGGCACTTTAGTAGGTGCGGCCCAATCAAGAATGACTTTGACCTTCTTTCCATCCATGCGTAATCTTGCCTTTGCTCACCAAATGACCCAAGAACATGATCTCCTGGCAGCAGAATTCGCATTTTCTCCTTCTTGTACATAGAGTTGGTATTCTCTAAGTCTTGAGACAACTGCTCTAAGGTGTTCCAAATGACTCTCCAACGAATCACTATACACGACAATATCATCCAGATAAACCACAACAAACGAGTCCAAATACTCATAAAGGACATCATTCATCAAATTGCAGAAAGTACCGGGGCATTAGTAAGCCAAACGGCATAACAAGAAACTCATATGAACCATATCTAGTTACACAAGCAGTCTTTGATTCATCCCCCTCCGCAATGCGCACCTGCCAATAACCCGAGCGCAAATCCAGTTTGGTGAAGTATGTAGCCTTCGACAACCTATCAAACAAGTCAGCCACATGTGGAACAGGATATTTGTTCTTCAACAGTTACCTTGGTTTAGGGGCGCGATAAGTCCACACACATTCTGAGCGTTCCTTCGGCCTTCCTTTGGAACAACACTGGAGCACCATATGGGGCTTTGAAACGGTTGAATTAGACCTGCATCCAGCAACTCATTCAACTGCTTTCTGAGTTCCGCCAACTCAGATGGTGCCATTCGATAAGGAGCCTGTGCAGGGGGTCTCGAACCCGGAATCAACTCTATCTTGTGATCAATGGCTCGTCGGGGATGGGAGTTGCTTGGGCAATTCCGAAAGGCATAATGTCCACGAACTCGTCCAGCACCTCAGCCACGCAATCAGGGACCTCCACAATCTTGTCTGGCTTGATCTCTACCAATGCCGCAAGAAAAGTCTCCTCATTCTTCCTCAACCCGACTTAAGTTGCATAGCAGAAAGCAAAACTCAACTTCCTCTTTGCAACCACCTTTTCCTTTCCAAGATCCACACTCGGAACAAAGCATGGCTTCTTTCATCTGCAAGCATTATCCCATTCAAATAAGGGGATAACAGCGGCTTTCGCTTTCCAATAGGAAATCCGCTCCTAGGATGACATTAAAATCGTCTAAGGGAACAGCAACAAAACTGCATCTGCCCTCCCAATGGTCCCACCTTAAGAGACACCATGGCAGCCCCCAGAACCGACGTCGCCCTCAGAATTCACTGCCTTAATTCGACACGAACTCTGAGCAAGCTCCAAGCCAAATTTCTTCACTTCTCTCTTAGCAGGAAATTATTGGTAGCCCCCGAGTCTACCATGGCATGGGTCTCAATACCATTTATCTTCACAGCCACGTACATTCAAGCCTTCTTGAAATGTAGGTTGCTTGTCTACAGTGACAATCGTATTGATCAACTGTAGAGGGTTCAATCGAGGCATCACCTCATCCGCCTCGTCATCACTTCCATTGCGATGATCTGCTACCAAGGCACTTAGCTTTTCCTTCTTTGGACAATCTCTTACTCGATGGGGACCCGCCGCAAAGAAAGCATCCAGCCGAACTCGAACTGCTTCCTTTACCGTCATTAGAATACTTGTACCCTTACCTTCTTTCTTCTTCCCATCTTTTCTCTCACCATTAGAAGCATCGGACTTCTTCCCGTCCTTCTTCCCCACTGGTTTCCCTTCTTCTTTTCTCCAGAAGAAGTATTGCCCATCTTGAAATCCACTAATCCTTCTGCGGCAGCAATGGCACTGGGAACATCACGAACCCCTTGCCTTCTCAACTCTGCCTGAGCCCAAGCTTGTAAGCCCGACATAAAGTTGAATAGTTTTGTCCTCCTCGGACATGTTCCTTATATCCAGCAATAAGGGAACTGAACTCCTTCACGTATTCCACGAACAGTACCTGTGTGTTTCAACTTTTTGAGAGTCTCCCTAGCAACCCATCCTGTGTTGTTAGGAAGGAATTGATCCCTCAATTCCTTATTCAAAGTCGTCCACGTCTCGATCTTCGGTCGCCCAGCACTTGCATCATCTGACAACCCTCGTACGCCACCATAGTTTGGCGTCTCCAGTCAAGAACATACAAGTTACGTCACCTTCTCTTCCTCTGATATGCGAGCAGCTTTGAAGTATTGCTCCATATCCCATAGGAAGTTCTCTAGATCTTTAGCATTTCGGTTCCCACTGAATTGCTTCGGATCCGGCACCTTCACTTTGGACAAAGGACTCCTCTCCTCTTGACCATAGCGAGACCTTCTTCAAAAGTGAGACATCTTCCTCCACAGCCCGGATGTTGGACTTGAAGACATCACCAAGGACTCCATGTCTGTCACAATTGCGGTGAACTTAGCTTCTGTTGCGGCCATGAAGTCCTCTAGACTCTTTCGTAGAGCAACAACTTCTGAAAGCACTCTCCGCACATTGGGCAGCAAGACATATTGAGTCTTCCACCAAGGGTGTACCAACGAACTCTTCGAAGACGAGTAACACGGTCCTTCACCGTATCACTTCCACCAGGCCATACCAAACTAGTGATAACCACGCGCAAACTAGGCGCTCTGATACCAGCTGTTACAGGGGTAAATTTACGCCCAAATTTCAACCCTTGTAATGGCACTGTACACCAAGCACAGTCTCAGCCACTCACGCTCTCACACACAAATATAGACACAGCACAATTTACAGGGCAACACCCCCACCTTTTCTTTGCACAAGACAAGGATACACTTTGCCTAGGACACTTAGTAGATCAGCACATGCACTTTGCTGTCTTACTCTCTCGTGTCTACGCTAGTTCTCTTAAGCGTCTCTACCTCTCAAGTCTCTGTCTACAATGCCTACTCTAAGGCCATATTTATAGACTATCACAGTTGACAACCCCAACTGCTTAGGTGATGTGTCTGCCCTACGCGCAGCCACCATGACATAGGTAGTTTTCCCCCATGAAACCCACTATGTCACCATCCCACAAAGAAACCCACGAACTCCTATCTTAAGGCTTCCTTTTTGCTTGTGGCGCCATGTGTCAATGTCAAGGCCATGTCATGCATCATGCCTGTTGTATGCCTACAAAGGTGCAAGGTAACCGCCCCACTCCCTTCCATTAACATTGCCTTCTCCACATGATGCATTCCATGCATGCCACTTTTGCCACCACCATTGCGTAACCACCCAGACATGCCCTTTTATCTCGCTGCACATCTACTAGAATTTCTCCTCACAACTGCCCACACGAAACTGCCAGCAAACCGTCACACATTCTGCAGCCAACTGCCTGCACGATCTGCCAGCCACCTGCTTGCACGAATCTGCCAGCAATATGCGCACAACCCGCCAGCCAACCGCTCCCACGATCTGCCTACGAGCTGCCAGCGTTCGCTGCCATGCGGCGCTGCCTGCATGCCTGCCTACATGCTGCCTGCATGCCGCTGTGCTGTGCTGGCCGATGTACGCTGCGCACTTGTTGTCCCATATGCGCTGTCGAGGCTTCCAAGGTAGTCTTGCACATTTCCATGACAACCACTGCCAACCTTTTGCACAGTTGTTGCCGACACACTTGGCCATGGCACTTGCGCAATGCCCATGGCACTTGTAAGGGTCTTACAAAACCACCCCACTAGAAGAGACCGACGCCCTCGTCGGTGCCCTCCCCAAAGTACTCCCGCACCTGTTTCTCCAAACTGCCACAAAGTTTACATCCCTCTCCCAGCTAGCATCCGCTTCGCTTGCCCTCCCTTCCATTGTACCAAATAATCTGTTCGCCTATTCTTCTTACTCTGCCCTTGTGTTCTATGATCCAAAATCTTTTCGACCCTCCTTGTCAAATTGTTTCCGAACCACAGGAGGTGCCCTCAACGCTTGACCTCGCAAAGGATTTTTCAGAATCTTCGAAGAATGGCTTAAGAAAACTTACATGGAAGGTGGATGTACTTTCAACCGATCCGGCAATTTTCAGTCGATAAGCAACATTCCCCACACGTTTGATCACCTCAAAAGGTCC
This sequence comes from Prunus kanzakura, assembly GCA_020521455.1. NCBI lineage: Eukaryota > Viridiplantae > Streptophyta > Magnoliopsida > Rosales > Rosaceae > Prunus > Prunus kanzakura. The sequence continues at coordinate 43,120 of BPUM01001266.1, read as the reverse complement.
ATCATACTTCGGAATGAGTCCCCTATGGACTACCTTGCTACTTATCTTTTTCCACATTTGAGGAGTAAGCTTAAGCAATACCTTATCCCCAACGTTGAATTCCAATGCCCTCCTCCCTTTGTCAGCATACTTCTTCATCCTTCTCCTAGCCTTTGACAAACTGTCGCGAGCTTCTTTCCAACAACTCTTGTTTGGAACGAGCGAATCTGTACGCTGCAGGGCACTTCCCTCCAGTCCGTTGCACCGCAACTTCCTGAGGTGTTCGAGGCTGTGACCCATTGCCAACTCAAAAGGACTCATGCCTGTCGCCGAGGACCGATGTAGGTTTATAGCAAAACTGAGCGGGCATCCAACAGCCCTACCCAATTCTTTTGACTAGCTGTCACATAATGTCTAAGATACTCTTCCAACAACTGATTCATTCTCTCCGTTTGGCCATCAGTTTGAGGATGATTAGCAGTGGAAAACTTCAACTCAGACCCCATCATGTTAAACAAACTTGTCCAAAACCTGCCTGTGAACCTAGCATCTCGATCACTAATGATATCCTCCGGCAATCCAAAGTACTTCACCACATGTTTGAAAAACAACCCTGCTGTTACATCCGCAGGAGAAGCATGCGGTGTAGCTATGAAAACCGCATACTTTGAAAACCTATCAACCACAACTAGGATAGACCGCATACCTTCCGCTTTTGGTAGGTTGGTGATGAAATCCATCGACACCGATTGCCATGGTCTGTCCGGTATAGGAAGTGGTTGTAGCAGTCCCGCCTCTTTCTTTCGTTTCAAACTTGTCTTGTTGACACACCAAGCAAGTCTTCACGTAAGCTTCAATGTCGTCCTCCAACTTTGGCCAGTAGTAGGACCTTGAAACCAATGCTGTCATCCTATCCACACCAGGATGTCCCGCCCATTGCGGATCATGCATTTCCCGCAACAATTCCTTTCGTAGGCCACCCCCCACTAGGAACATACACTCTACCTCCTTTGGCATAGAGTAAATCATCCTCCAACCAATATCTTCTCACAAGTCCCTCCTTGACTTGCTGTTTGGAGTTTGATGTAGGCTAAGTCCTTCTTAGACTGATCTCGAATCCGGTCTAAGAAATCCGATTGCACCAATGTAAGTGCAGCCACGAATTCTTGGACTTCCTTGCGACTCAACGCATCCGCCACTTGATTCTGCTTCCCCGGCCTATGCACCCAAGCAAAATCAAATTCTGACAAAAACTCTTGCCAACGCGCTTGCTTCGGAGTTAACTTCTTTTGGGTCTTGAAGTATGTGTTCGCCCACATTATCTGTCACCACCGTGAACTGAGTACCCAACAAGTAATGCCTCCAAACCTCCAAGCAATGTACCACTGCCGTCATTTCCTTCTCATGGGTCGAGTACCGTTGCTCACACTCCTTGAGCTTACGGCTTTCAAAAGCAAACGGGGTGTCCCTCCTGGACCAGCACCCCTCCGATGGCTCTATCCGAGGCATCAGTATGCACTTCGAAGGGCAACTCAAAGTCAGGTAGCCTGAGCACGGGCTCGGAAGCTACAGCTTGCTTGATATCCTCAAATGCCTCATCGCATTTTTCCGTCCAACACCATGGCCTACTCCTTCCTCAACAAATCTGTCAAAGCATTCACCTTCTTGGAATAACCTTCAATAAATTTGCTGGTAGTAGTTAGCTAACCCAAGGAAAGATCTCAACTCAGGCACTTTAGTAGGTGCGGCCCAATCAAGAATGACTTTGACCTTCTTTCCATCCATGCGTATCTTGCCCTTTGCTCACCAAATGACCCAAGAACATGATCTCCTGGCAGCAGAATTCGCATTTCTCCTTCTTGACATAGAGTTGGTATTCTCTAAGTCTTGAGAAACTGCTCTAGGTGTTCCAAATGACTCTCCAACGAATCACTATACACGACAATATCATCCAGATAAACCACAACAAACGAGTCCAAATACTCATAAAGGACATCATTCATCAAATTGCAGAAAGTAGCCGGGGCATTAGTAAGCCCAAACGGCATAACAAGAAACTCATATGAACCATATCTAGTTACACAAGCAGTCTTTGATTCATCCCCCTCCGCAATGCGCACCTGCCAATAACCCGAGCGCAAATCCAGTTTGGTGAAGTATGTAGCCTTCGACAACCTATCAAACAAGTCAGCCACATGTGGAACAGGATATTTGTTCTTCACAGTTACCTTGTTTAGGGCGCGATAGTCCACACACATTCTGAGCGTTTCCTTCGGCCTTCCTTTGGAACAACACTGGAGCACCATATGGGGCTTTTGACGGTTGAATTAGACCTGCATCCAGCAACTCATTCAACTGCTTCTGAGTTCCGCCAACTCAGATGGTGCCATTCGATAAGGAGCCTGTGCAGGGGGTCTCGAACCCGGAATCAACTCTATCTTGTGATCAATGGCTCGTCGGGGAGGGAGTTGCTTGGGCAATTCCGAAGGCATAATGTCCACGAACTCGTCCAGCACCTCAGCCACGCAATCAGGGACCTCCACAATTCTGTCCTGGCTTGATCTCTACCAATGCCGCAAGAAAAAGTCTCCTCATTCTTCCTCAAACCCGACTTAAGTTGCATAGCAGAAAAGCAAACTCAACTTCCTCTTTGCAACCACCTTTTCCTTTCCAAGATCCACACTCGGAACAAAGCATGGGCTTCTTTCATCTGCAAGCATTATCCCATTCAAATAAGGGATAACAGCGGCTTTCGCTTTCAATAGGAAATCCGCTCCTAGGATGACATTAAAACTCGTCTAAGGGAACAGCAACAAAAATTGCATCTGCCCTCCCAAGGTCCCACCTTAAGAGACACCATGGCAGCCCCAGAACCGACGTCGCCTCAGAATTCACTGCCTTAATTCGACACGAACTCTGAGCAAGCTCCAAGCCAAATTTCTTCACTTCTCTCTTAGCAGGAAATTATTGGTAGCCCCCGAGTCTACCATGGCATGGGGTCTCAATACCATTTATCTTCACAGCCACGTACATCAAGCCTTCTTGAAATGTAGGTTGCTTGTCTACAGTGACAATCGTATTGATCAACTGTAGAGGGTTCAATCGAGGCATCACCTCATCCGCCTCGTCATCACTTCCATTGCGATGATCTGCTACCAAGGCACTTAGCTTTTCCTTCTTTGGACAATCTCTTACTCGATGGGGACCGCCGCAAAGAAAGCATCCAGCCGACCTCGAACTGCTTCCTTTACCGTCATTAGAATACTTGGTACCCTTACCTTCTTTCTTCTTCCCATCTTTCTTCTCACCATTAGAAGCATCGGACTTCTTCCCGTCCTTCTTCCCACTGGTTCCCTTCTTCTTTTCTCAGAAGAAGTATTGCCCATCTTGAAATCCACTAATCCTTCTGCGGCAGCAATGGCACTTGGAAACATCACGAACCCCTTGCCTTCTCAACTCTGCCTGAGCCCAAGCTTGTAAGCCCGACATAAAGTTGAATAGTTTGTCCTCCTCGGACATGTTCCTTATATCCAGCAAATAAGGAACTGAACTCCTTCACGTATTCACGAACAGTACCTGTGTGTTTCCAACTTTTTGAGAGTCTCCCTAGCAACCCATCCTGTGTTGTTAGGAAGGAATTGATCCCTCAATTCCTTATTCAAAGTCGTCCACGTCTCGATCTTCGGTCGCCCAGCACTTGCATCATCTGACACCCTCGTACGCCACCATAGTTTGGGCGTCTCCAGTCAAGAACATACAAGTTACTGTCACCTTCTCTTCCCTCTGATATGCGAGCAGCTTTGAAGTATTGCTCCATATCCCATAGGAAGTTCTCTAGATCTTTAGCATTTCGGTTCCCACTGAATTGCTTCGGATCCGGCACCTTCACTTTGGACAAAGGACTCCTCTCCTCTTGACCATGCGAGACCTTCTTCAAAAGTGAGACATCTTCCTCCACAGCCCGGATGTTGGACTTGAAGACATCCACCAAGGACTCCATGTCTGTCACAATTGCGGGTGACTTAGCTTCTGTTGCGGCCATGAAGTCCTCTAGACTCTTTCGTAGAGCAACAACTTCTGAAGCACTCTCCGCACATTGGGCAGCAAGACTATTGAGTCTTCCACCAAGGGTGTACCAACGAACTCTTCGAGACGAGTAACACGGTCCTTCACCGTATCACTTCCACCAGCCATACCAAACTAGTGACAACCACGCGCAACTAGGCGCTCTGATACCAGCTGTTACAAGGGTTGAAATTTGGGCGAAAATTTACCCAGCTGTTACAGGGGTAAGTTTACGCTCTGATATCATGCTCTCACCATGAAGGACTGATACCATACGAGAGAGTAAGACAGCTGGGTAACATTTACCGCAGCGAACAAGCAATGTACCACTGCCGTCATTTACCAACCACTCAAGAGCAACGGTACTCGACCCATGAGAAGGAAATGACGGCAGCCAAATACTCATAAAGGACCCCTTTCACCCCATGTTCCAGGGATGACAAGTGCGCAAGCGTATAAGCCTACACTATGTAGATTGACACCCCCATCTACTTAGGAAACTTTGCCAACCTTTTGATCAGCCACCTAGCCACGTTTTTCTCTCCTAAAAAACCTGTCTAGCACTCATCAGCCGCCACCTCGCAGCCACTACCCTTCATGGGCAGATTTTCCTCCTTAAAAATCTCCCCACATCTTGGAACATGCAGCACTACCAAGTAAACCGCCCACTAATGCTCCATGATCAGCCCACAATCCGAATTTCAAGCTTGCAGCAACTCCTAGCCACGTCCAACCACTCAAGGACTGCTCAAAACCGTTTTGCCCACGTCCTAGACCCACTTGAGCATGATTTCAGCCAAACTGCCACGTCCAGCACAAACTGCCTGCGTGCGTTGCGCATTCTGCGCGCATGCTGCTGCGCGACGATGCGCACCAGCGTAACTGCCAACCATTCCAGACTTGCGCCACACTCTGTCGACACCCTTTGCGCATCCTGCCAGCACCCTGCGCGCATCTCCTGTCGGCGTCTGTTGCACAGCCTGCCTACATGCTGCGCGCACTGCCTGTCGACAGCACCTATGTCAAACCTCTTCGACAGCGCCAATGCCAATGCCAATGCCAATGTCCAATGCCAACGCCAAGTCTGTCATGCTGCCATGTCTTGACATAGTTGCTGCAAACTTGAACATGCATGTTTCTCAAGTGGAGGAAGATGTTCACTTTTGAAGAAGGTCTCGCATGGTCAAGAGGAGAGGAAAGCTCAAGGAGCGTGCAACAGACGAGTGCACCTCCCATGCAACAGGGGTGAAAAACGCCTTTAATTTTTCGGCCCTGTTCGGCACTTAGACTCCTCCTAAGTCAGCCTTCTCTTCACCTCTAAACCTGCGAGGCTTCAGAGTACACGCAGCGGAACAAGTGACACCAACACTCTCTCAAGTAAGACTTGCCTCATGTAGGAAAACTCTCACCCACGCATATACGGGAAAGTTCCCAACCTTCTATTCACGAATAGCAAAGGATTACAAGCTCTCACTCTTAGTTGGATACCACACCCACTTGGTTCTCAACCACACACCTTCACAAGGTATTTATAAGCCTACACTATGTAGATGACACCCCCATCTACTTAGGAAACTTTGCCAACCTTTAGATCAGCCACCTAGCACGTTTTTCTCTCCTAAAAACCTGTTTAGCACTCATCAGCCGCCACCTCGCAGCCCACTACCTTCATGGGCAGATTTTCCTCCTTAAAAATCTCCCCACATCTTGGAACATGCAGCCACTACCAAGTAACCGCCCACTAATGCTCCATGATCAGCCCACAATCCGAATTTCAAGCTTGCAGCAACTCCTAGCCACGTCCAACCACTCAAGGACTGCTCAAAACCGTTTTGCCCACGTCCCTAGACCACTTGAGCATGATTTCAGCCAAACTGCCACGTCCAGCACAAACTGCCTGCGTGCGTTGCGCATTCTGCGCGCACGCTGCGCGCACGATGCGCACCAGCGTAACTGCCAACCATTCCAGACTTGCGCCACACTCTGTCGACACCCTTTGCGCATCCTGCCAGCACCCTGCGCGCATCTCCTGTCGGCGTCTGTTGCACAGCCTGCCTACATGCTGCGCGCACTGCCTGTCGACAGCACACTATGTCAACCTCTCGACAGCGCCAATGCCAATGCCAATGCCAATGTCCAATGCCAACGCCAAGTCTGTCATGCTGCCATGTCTTGGCTGTCAACTCTCAGCCCAAAACACTTGTCCTTCGACGTCGTCTTGCTTCACGAGTGCACCTCCCATGCACCCTTGGCTTGCCTTGGCATGGTGCAAAACATCCAAACCATGCCATGGCCTATGCCAACTTGTAAGGGTCTTACAAACCACCCCCACCACAAGAGCCCGACGCCCTCGTCGGCTTAACTCCTTGGCGGTCTTCGTTCTTCTGAACATCACATGGTTCCGCTTGAACCACTTCACCATTGCTCTCCTCCATAGACTCGTCATCACTTGACTCGAATCAAGATCACCTCCATGGGCTCTTCCATAGGCTCCTCTTCATCGTCACTTGAGATTACAATGATACCGGCCATGGACTCCACCCTTGGCTCATCTTCCTCCATTGGCTCCTCCTTAGCCTCAGAACTTTCATTCCTTTTTTCAAACATAGCATTTCTCAAAATGCTATCAATAGCCGAGCTCTCCCATGGTTCACCTTCCGACTCACTTTCCGAAGGATCTGAAGCAGAAGAATCAGATTCGGCTCCATCTGTCATCAACTCGTCTGACTGCTCCACGAAGTTTCTGTGTCTTGTGGTCATGTAGGCTAACTCGAAATCAAACTCATCTAGCACATCCAAATATATGCCAAACTCGTCTCGAATGTTACCTGAACAGTACATGTGACTGTGCAACACACAAGTCCTTGCCACAAACTTCCTATCAAGCAGATAGACTCTCCAAACATCTAGACAATGTGCTAACGCCGCAAGCTGCATCTCTTCCAACCCACAATCCAAATCCCAATTCGGAACCATATTCTCAATGGCCTCTATTAGCATACCCCCCATGCACTAGAGAAGCATCAATCAGAATTTCTGAGGGCTCCATGGCAAACACGTCCACGAACACCTCAATTACCTCCAACACCGGTTGCCACCAATGCATCCTCATCCAAAGGATCTTCGGTGGGACAACTCTTAGTGAATTCAACAAAACCATTGGACTCACCTGGAAGTTGCTGCACTCTTCAGCACCTCCATTCTTCACAACAACTGCATTCAAGTTTTTGCTTCTTGGGACAGTCCTTCACACGGTGAGGCCCTTGGCAAAGAAAACAACCCGAGAACGTCTTCTTGTCTTTGTTTTCTTCCCCCCTTGGCACCATTCTGAACAACCTTGGTCTCCTTCCCTTTGTCGACCGTTTTGTTGTCCCCAATGTCTCTTCCCACCTTGCTCTTTCTTCCCACAGGAAATGACTGCTGCTCGGTAGTCCATCAATCTCTCTGCAGCGGCAATGGCGGTATTTGAGGCTCTTGACATCCTGTCTCCTCAATTCCGTCTGTGCCCACGGTTGCAGATTTGTGAGGAAGTTAAACAACTTATCCTCCTCAGACATGTTAGACACATCGAGCATCAAAGAACAGAAAGCCTTCACGTAGTCCTTCACTGAACCAACTTGCTTCAAGTTTCTCAAAGCTTCCCTTGCTAACCACGCAGCATTGCATGGAAGGAATTGGCCTCTCAACTCCTTCTTCAGCACAACCCACTCTTCAATAGCAGGTCTACTCCCACTTGACACTTCTTGTGCACGAGTCCTCCACCATAACTTAGCATCACCCGCCAAGTACATGCTCGTGATAGACACCCTCTCAGGCATCCGGAACCTTAGCAGCTTTGGAAATACTGCTCCATATCCCACAAGAAATTCTCCAAGTCCTTGGAGCTTCGCTCGCCAACATACGCCTTTGGCTCAGGCACCTTTATCTTGGTCGTCATGGAACTCTCATGACTCGAAGTCATGCCACTCATAGCAAGCTTCATCACGCTCAATTCTGTCTCCACCTCCTTGAGCTTTCCACCAATGGCCTCTGCTAAGCCATCCATGTCACCTAAACAATCGGTGAGCTTCTTCTCCATCGAAGTTTTCAACCCTCCGAGGATCTTCTCGATCTCTGCTATCTTGGCATTGAGATCTCCCATCTGGTTCGACCACACTCTCGGTCTCTTCACCAGACACGGTACCAAGGAAATTTTCAATCCTTGTTACTCTCATCCTTCAAGAATCACTACCTCCAGCCATCCCTTCGCAACTCCAAGACTAATCCTTGCTTCGAAAATTGCCACACACGGATCCCAGGGGACAATCCGCAACTCGAACTCCACTCGAACGATATCCGAACTCCACTCGAACACCACCAGAAACGCGACTAAAGCACGCTCTGATACCAACTGTAACAGGGGTGAAAAACGCCTTTAATTTTTCGGCCCTTGTTCGGCACTTAGACTCCTCCTAAGTCAGCCTTCTCTTCACCTCTAAACCATGCGGAGGCTTCAGAGTACACGCAGCGGAACAAGTGACACCAACACTCTCTCAAGTAAGACTTGCCTCATGTAGGAAAACTCTCACCCACGCATATACGGGAAAGTTCCCAACTTCTATTCACGAATAGCAAAGGATTACAAGCTCTCACTCTTAGTTGGATACCACACCACTTGGTTCTCAACCACACACCTTCACAAGGTATTTATAAGCCTACACTATGTAGATGACACCCCCATCTACTTAGGAAACTTTGCCAACCTTTAGATCAGCCACCTAGCCACGTTTTTCTCTCCTAAAAACCTGTCTAGCAACTCATCAGCCGCCACCTCGCAGCCCACTACCTTCATGGGCAGATTTCCTCCTTAAAAATCTCCCACATCTTGGAACATGCAGCCCACTACCAAGTAACCGCCACTAATGCTCCATGATCAGCCCACAATCCGAATTTCAAGCTTGCAGCAACTCCTAGCCACGTCCAACCACTCAAGGACTGCTCAAAACCGTTTTGCCCACGTCCTAGACCCACTTGAGCATGATTTCAGCCAAACTGCCACGTCCAGCACAAACTGCCTGCGTGCGTTGCGCATTCTGCGCGCCACGCTGCGCGCACGATGCGCACCAGCGTAACTGCCAACCATTCCAGGACTTGCGCCACACCTCTGTCGACACCTTTTGCGCATCCCTGCCAGCACCCTGCGCGCATCTCCTGTCGGCGTCTGTTGCACAGCCTGCCTACATGCTTCGACGCGCACTGCCTGTTCGACAGCACCTATGTCAACCTCTCGACAGCGCCAATGCCAATGCCAATGCCAATTCCAATGCCAACGCCAAGTCTGTCATGCTGCCATGTCTTGGCTGTCAACTCTCAGCCCAAAACACTTGTCCTTCGACGTCGTCTTGCTTCACGATGTGCACCTCCATGCACCCTTGGCTTGCCTGGCATGGTGCAAAACATCCCAAACCCATGCCATGGCCTATGCCAACTTGTAAGGGTCTTACAACATCGCGCCATAGTTGGTATCAGATTGAAACCAATGCTGGTGTGGATAGGATGACAGGCATTGGCCAATACCCTCTCGGCATCGCGCAGGCGTTTTTCACCCCTGTTACAGTATCTTGGACTTGAAGACATCCACCAAGGACTCCATGTCTGTCACAATTGCGGTGAACTTAGCTTCTGTTGCGGCCATGAAGTCCTCTAGACTCTTTCGTAGAGCAACAACTTCTGAAGCACTCTCCGCACATTGGGCAGCAAGACATATTGAGTCTTCCACCAAGGGTGTACCAACGAACTCTTCGAGACGAGTAACACGGTCCTTCACCGTATCACTTCCACAGCCATACCAAACTAGTGATAACCACGCGCAACTAGGCGCTCTGATACCAGCTGTTACAGGGGATCATGTTCTTGGGTCATTTGGTGAGCAAAGGCAAGATACGCATGGATGGAAAGAAGGTCAAAGTCATTCTTGATTGGGCCGCACCTACTAAAGTGCCTGAGTTGAGATCTTTCCTTGGGTTAGCTAACTACTACCGCAAATTTATTGAAGGTTATTCCAAGAAGGTGAATGCTTTGACAGATTTGTTGAGGAAGGATAGGCCATGGTGTTGGACGGAAAAAATGCGATGAGGCATTTGAGGATATCAAGCAAGCTGTAGCTTCCGAGCCCGTGCTCAGGCTACCTGACTTTGAGTTACCCTTCGAAGTGCATACTGATGCCTCGGATAGAGCCATCGGTAGGGGTGCTGGTCCAGGAGGGACACCCTGTTGCTTTTGAAAGCCGTAAGCTTAAGGAGTGTGAGCAACGGTACTCGACCCATGAGAAGGAAATGACGGCAGTGGTACATTGCTTGTTCGGAAAACTTGGGGATTTACCCAGCTGCCGTCATTACCTTGCGCGTCCTTGGCGCAAGTGCACTCGTGATGGCTGCCAAGAGTGGCAACAACACCAAGCACAGTACAGTCTCCGATGAGGGACTTGCGTGATGGCTGCCAAGAGTGGCTGAGCACTCGTGTTGTTGCCATTTGCAGTTGTGCAGTCCTTTCGCGTCCTTGGCGCAAGTGCACTCGTGGTATTTGGTACCCATGTTGGCTGCCGTCATTATCTTGTGCAGTCCTTGGCGCAAGATACTCTTCCAACAATTGATTCCTTAAAGCATTCACCTTCTTGGAATAACCTTCAATAAATTTGCGGTAGTAGTTAGCTACCCAAGGAAAGATCTCAACTCAGGCACTTTAGTAGGTGCGGCCCAATCAAGAATGACTTTGACCTTCTTTCCATCCATGCGTATCTTGCCTTTGCTCACCAATGACCCAAGAACATGATCTCTTGCAGCAGAATTTCGCATTTCTCCTTCTTGACATAGAGTTGGTACTCTCTAAGTCTTGAGAAAACTGCTCTAAGGTGTTCCAAATGACTCTCCAACGAATCACTATACACGACAATATCATCCAGAATAAACCACAACAAACGAGTCCAGATACTCATAAAGGACATCATTCATCAAATTGCAGAAAGTAGCCGGGGCATTAGTAAGTCCAAACGGCATAAACCAAGAAACTCATATGAACCATATCTAGTTACACAAGCAGTTTTTGATTCATCCCCCTCCGCAATGCGCACCTGCCAATAACCCGAGCGCAAATCCAGTTTGGTGAAGTATGTAGCCTTCGACAACCTATCAAACAAGTCAGCCACATGTGGAACAGGATATTTGTTCTTCACGGTTACCTTGTTTAGGGCGCGATAGTCCACACACATTCTGAGCGTTCCTTCGGCCTTCCTTTGGAACAACACTGGAGCACCATATGGGGCCTTTGACGGTTGAATTAGACCTGCATCCAGCAACTCATTCAACTGCTTTCTGAGTTCCGCCAACTCAGATGGTGCCATTCGATAAGGAGCCTGTGCAGGGGGTCTCGAACCCGGAATCAACTCTATCTTGTGATCAATGGCTCGTCGGGGAGGGAGTTGCTTGGCAATTCCGAAGGCATAATGTCCACGAACTCGTCCAGCACCTCAGCCACGCAATCAGGGACCCTCCACAATCTTGTCTGGCTTGATCTCTACCAATGCCGCAAGAAAAGTCTCCTCATTCTCCTCAAACCCGACTTAAGTTGCATAGCAGAAAGCAAACTCAACTTCCTCTTTGCAACCACCTTTTCCTTTCCAAGATCCACACTCGGAACAAAGCATGGGCTTCTTTCATCTGCAAGCATTATCCCATTCAAATAAGGGATAACAGCGGCTTTCGCTTTCAATAGAAAATCCGCTCCTAGGATGACATTAAAATCGTCTAAGGGAACAGCAACAAACTGCATCTGCCCTCCCAAGGTCCCACCTTAAGAGACACCATGGCAGCCCCCAGAACCGACGTCGCCTCAGAATTCACTGCCTTAATTCGACACGAACTCTGAGCAAGCTCCAAGCCAAATTTCTTCACTTCTCTCTTAGCAAGGAAATTATTGGTAGCCCCCGAGTCTACCATGGCATGGGTCTCAATACCATTTATCTTCACAGCCACGTACATCAAGCCCTCTTGAAATGTAGGTTGCTTGTCTACAGTGACAATCGTATTGATCAACTGTAGAGGGTTCAATCGAGGCATCACCTCATCCGCCTCATCATCACTTCCATTGCGATGATCTGCTACCAAGGCACTTAGCTTTTCCTTCTTTGGACAATCTCTTACTCGATGGGGACCGCCGCAAAGAAAGCATCCAGCCGAACTCGAACTGCCTCCCTTTACCGTCATTAGAATACTTGGTACCCTTACCTTCTTTCTTCTTTCCATCTTTCTTCTCACCATTAGAAGCATCGGACTTCTTCCCGTCCTTCTTCCCACTGGTTCCCTTCTTCTTTTCTCCAGAAGAAGTATTGCCCATCTTGAAATCCACTAATCCTTCTGCGGCAGCAATGGCACTGGGAACATCACGAACCCCTTGCCTTCTCAACTCTGCCTGAGCCCAAGCTTGTAAGCCCGACATAAAGTTGAATAGTTTGTCCTCCTCGGACATGTTCCTTATATCCAGCAATAAGGAACTGAACTCCTTCACGTATTCACGAACAGTACCTGTGTGTTTCAACTTTTTGAGAGTCTCCCTAGCAACCCATCCTGTGTTGTTAGGAAGGAATTGATCCCTCAATTCCTTATTCAAAGTCGTCCACGTCTCGATCTTCGGTCGCCCAGCACTTGCATCATCTGACACCCTCGTACGCCACCATAGTTGGCGTCTCCAGTCAAGAACATACAAGTTACTGTCACCTTCTCTTCCTCTGATATGCGAGCAGCTTTGAAGTATTGCTCCATATCCCATAGCTTTGAAGTGTTACTTTAACAGGGGTGAAAAACGCCTTTAATTTTTCGGCCCTTGTTCGGCACTTAGACTCCTCCTAAGTCAGCCTTCTCTTCACCTCTAAACCTGCGAGGCTTCAGAGTACACGCAGCGGAACAAGTGACACCAACACTCTCTCAAGTAAGACTTGCCTCACGTAGGAAAACTCTCACACACGCATATACGGGAAAGTTCCCAACCTTCTATTCACGAATAGCAAAGGATTACAAGCTCTCACTCTTAGTTGGATACCACATCACTTGGTTCTCAACCACACACCTTCAGAAGGTATTTATAAGCCTACACTATGTAGATGACACCCCCATCTACTTAGGAAACTTTGCCAACCTTTAGATCAGCCACCTAGCCACGTTTTTCTCTCCTAAAAACCTGTCTAGCACTCATCAGCCGCCACCTCGCAGCCCACTACCTTCATGGGCAGATTTTCCTCCTTAAAAATCTCCCCACATCTTGGAACATGCAGCCACTACCAAGTAACCGCCCCACTAATGCTCCATGATCAGCCCACAATCCGAATTTCAAGCTTGCAGCAACTCCTAGCCACGTCCAACCACTCAAGGACTGCTCAAAACCGTTTTGCCCACGTCCTAGACCCACTTGAGCATGATTTCAGCCAAACTGCCACGTTCAGCACAAACTGCCTGCGTGCGTTGCGCATTCTGCGCGCATGCTGCGCGCACGATGCGCACCAGCGTAACTGCCAACCATTCCAGACTTGCGCCACACTCTGTCGACACCCTTTGCGCATCCTGCCAGCACCCTGCGCGCATCTCCTGTCGGCGTCTGTTGCACAGCCTGCCTACATGCTGCGCGCACTGCCTGTCGACAGCACCTATGTCAACCTCTCGACAGCGCCAATGCCAATGCCAATGCCAATGTCCAATGCCAACGCCAAGTCTGTCATGCTGCCATGTCTTGGCTGTCAACTCTCAGCCCAAAACACTTGTCCTTCGACGTCGTCTTGCTTCACGAGTGCACCTCCCATGCACCCTTGGCTTGCCTTGGCATGGTGCAAAACATCCAAACCATGCCATGGCCTATGCCAACTTGTAAGGGTCTTACAAACCACCCCCACCACAAGAGCCCGACGCCCTCGTCGGCTTAACTCCTTGGCGGTCTTCGTTCTTCTGAACATCACATGGTTCCGCTTGAACCACTTCACCATTGCTCTCCTCCATAGACTCGTCATCACTTGACTCGATCAAGATCACCTCCATGGGCTCTTCCATAGGCTCCTCTTCATCGTCACTTGAGATTACAATGATACCGGCCATGGACTCCACCCTTGGCTCATCTTCCTCCATTGGCTCCTCCTTAGCCTCAGAACTTTCATTCCTTTTTTTCAAACATAGCATTTCTCAAAATGCTATCAATAGCCGAGCTCTCCCATGGTTCACCTTCCGACTCACTTTCCGAAGGATCTGAAGCAGAAGAATCAGATTCGGCTCCATCTGTCATCAACTCGTCTGACTGCTCCACGAAGTTTCTGTGTCTTGTGGTCATGTAGGATAACTCGAAATCAAACTCATCTAGCACATCCAAATATATGCCAAACTCGTCTCGAATGTTACCTGAACAGTACATGTGACTGTGCAACACACAAGTCCTTGCCACAAACTTCCTATCAAGCAGATAGACTCTCCAAACATCTAGACAATGTGCTAACGCCGCAAACTGCATCTCTTCCAACCCACAATCCAAATCCCAATTCGGAACCATATTCTCAATGGCCTCTGTTAGCATACCCCCATGCACTAGAGAAGCATCAATCAGAATTTCTGAGGGCTCCATGGCAAACACGTCCACGAACACCTCAATTACCTCCAACACCGGTTGCACCAATGCATCCTCATCCAAAGGATCTTCCGGTGGGACAACTCTTAGTGAATTCAACAAAACCATTGGACTCACCTGGAAGTTGCTGCACTCTTCAGCACCTCCATTCTTCACAACAACTGCATTCAAGTTTTGCTTCTTGGGACAGTCCTTCACACGGTGAGGCCCTTGGCAAAGAAAACAACCCGAGAACGTCTTCTTGTCTTTGTTTTCTTCCCCCTTGGCACCATTCTGAACAACCTTGGTCTCCTTCCCTTTGTCGACCGTTTTGTTGTCCCAATGTCTCTTCCCACCTTGCTCTTTCTTCCCACAGGAAATGACTGCTGCTCGGTAGTCCATCAATCTCTCTGCAGCGGCAATGGCGGTATTGAGGCTCTTGACATCCTGTCTCCTCAATTCCGTCTGTGCCCACGGTTGCAGATTTGTGAGGAAGTTAAACAACTTATCCTCCTCAGACATGTTAGACACATCGAGCATCAAAGAACAGAAAGCCTTCACGTAGTCCTTCACTGAACCAACTTGCTTCAAGTTCTTCAAAGCTTCCCTTGCTAACCACGCAGCATTGCATGGAAGGAATTGGCCTCTCAACTCCTTCTTCAGCACAACCCACTCTTCAATAGCAGGTCTACTCCCACTTGACACTTCTTGTGCACGAGTCCTCCACCATAACTTAGCATCACCCGCCAAGTACATGCTCGTGATAGACACCCTCTCGGCATCCGGAACCTTAGCAGCTTTGAAATACTGCTCCATATCCCACAAGAAATTCTCCAAGTCCTTGGAGCTTCGCTCGCCAACATACGCCTTTGGCTCAGGCACCTTTATCTTGGTCGTCATGGAACTCTCATGACTCGAAGTCATGCCACTCATAGCAAGCTTCATCACGCTCAATTCTGTCTCCACCTCCTTGAGCTTTCCACCAATGGCCTCTGCTAAGCCATCCATGTCACCTAAACAATCGGTGAGCTTCTTCTCCATCGAAGTTTTCAACCCTCCGAGGATCTTCTCGATCTCTGCTATCTTGGCATTGAGATCTCCCATCTGGTCGACCACACTCTCGGTCTCTTCACCAGACACGGTACCAAGGAAATTTTCAATCCTTGTTACTCTCTCCTTCAAGGAATCACTACCTCCAGCCATCCCTTCGCAACTCCAAGACTAATCCTTGCTCGAAAATTGCCACACACGGATCCCAGGGGACAATCCGCAACTCGAACTCCACTCGAACGATATCCGAACTCCACTCGAACACCACCAGAAACGCGACTAAAGCACGCTCTGATACCAACTGTAACAGGGGTGAAAAACGCCTTTAATTTTTCGGCCCTTGTTCGGCACTTAGACTCCTCCTAAGTCAGCCTTCTCTTCACCTCTAAACCTGCGAGGCTTCAGAGTACACGCAGCGGAACAAGTGACACCAACACTCTCTCAAGTAAGACTTGCCTCACGTAGGAAAACTCTCACACACGCATATACGGGAAAGTTCCCAACCTTCTATTCACGAATAGCAAAGGATTACAAGCTCTCACTCTTAGTTGGATACCACATCACTTGGTTCTCAACCACACACCTTCACAAGGTATTTATAAGCCTACACTATGTAGATGACACCCCCATCTACTTAGGAAACTTTGCCAACCTTTAGATCAGCCACCTAGCCACGTTTTTCTCTCCTAAAAACCTGTCTAGCACTCATCAGCCGCCACCTCGCAGCCCACTACCTTCATGGGCAGATTTTCCTCCTTAAAAATCTCCCCACATCTTGGAACATGCAGCCACTACCAAGTAACCGCCCACTAATGCTCCATGATCAGCCCACAATCCGAATTTCAAGCTTGCAGCAACTCCTAGCCACGTCCAACCACTCAAGGACTGCTCAAAACCGTTTTGCCCACGTCCTAGACCCACTTGAGCATGATTTCAGCCAAACTGCCACGTCCAGCACAAACTGCCTGCGTGCGTTGCGCATTCTGCGCGCACGCTGCGCGCACGATGCGCACCAGCGTAACTGCCAACCATTCCAGACTTGCGCCACACTCTGTCGACACCCTTTGCGCATCCTGCCAGCACCCTGCGCGCATCTCCTGTCGGCGTCTGTTGCACAGCCTGCCTACATGCTGCGCGCACTGCCTGTCGACAGCACCTATGTCAACCTCTCGACAGCGCCAATGCCAATGCCAATGCCAATGTCCAATGCCAACGCCAAGTCTGTCATGCTGCCATGTCTTGGCTGTCAACTCTCAGCCCAAAACACTTGTCCTTCGACGTCGTCTTGCTTCACGAGTGCACCTCCCATGCACCCTTGGCTTGCCTTGGCATGGTGCAAAACATCCAAACCATGCCATGGCCTATGCCAACTTGTAAGGGTCTTACAAACCACCCCCACCACAAGAGCCCGACGCCCTCGTCGGCTTAACTCCTTGGCGGTCTTCGTTCTTCTGAACATCACATGGTTCCGCTTGAACCACTTCACCATTGCTCTCCTCCATAGACTCGTCATCACTTGACTCGATCAAGATCACCTCCATGGGCTCTTCCATAGGCTCCTCTTCATCGTCACTTGAGATTACAATGATACCGGCCATGGACTCCACCCTTGGCTCATCTTCCTCCATTGGCTCCTCCTTAGCCTCAGAACTTTCATTCCTTTTTTTCAAACATAGCATTTCTCAAAATGCTATCAATAGCCGAGCTCTCCCATGGTTCACCTTCCGACTCACTTTCCGAAGGATCTGAAGCAGAAGAATCAGATTCGGCTCCATCTGTCATCAACTCGTCTGACTGCTCCACGAAGTTTCTGTGTCTTGTGGTCATGTAGGCTAACTCGAAATCAAACTCATCTAGCACATCCAAATATATGCCAAACTCGTCTCGAATGTTACCTGAACAGTACATGTGACTGTGCAACACACAAGTCCTTGCCACAAACTTCCTATCAAGCAGATAGACTCTCCAAACATCTAGACAATGTGCTAACGCCGCAAGCTGCATCTCTTCCAACCCACAATCCAAATCCCAATTCGGAACCATATTCTCAATGGCCTCTATTAGCATACCCCCATGCACTAGAGAAGCATCAATCAGAATTTCTGAGGGCTCCATGGCAAACACGTCCACGAACACCTCAATTACCTCCAACACCGGTTGCACCAATGCATCCTCATCCAAAGGATCTTCCGGTGGGACAACTCTTAGTGAATTCAACAAAACCATTGGACTCACCTGGAAGTTGCTGCACTCTTCAGCACCTCCATTCTTCACAACAACTGCATTCAAGTTTTGCTTCTTGGGACAGTCCTTCACACGGTGAGGCCCTTGGCAAAGAAAACAACCCGAGAGAACGTCTTCTTGTCTTTGTTTTCTTCCCCCTTGGCACCATTCTGAACAACCTTGGTCTCCTTCCCTTTGTCGACCGTTTTGTTGTCCCAATGTCTCTTCCCACCTTGCTCTTTCTTCCCACAGGAAATGACTGCTGCTCGGTAGTCCATCAATCTCTCTGCAGCGGCAATGGCGGTATTGAGGCTCTTGACATCCTGTCTCCTCAATTCCGTCTGTGCCCACGGTTGCAGATTTGTGAGGAAGTTAAACAACTTATCCTCCTCAGACATGTTAGACACATCGAGCATCAAAGAACAGAAAGCCTTCACGTAGTCCTTCACTGAACCAACTTGCTTCAAGTTCTTCAAAGCTTCCCTTGCTAACCACGCAGCATTGCATGGAAGGAATTGGCCTCTCAACTCCTTCTTCAGCACAACCCACTCTTCAATAGCAGGTCTACTCCCACTTGACACTTCTTGTGCACGAGTCCTCCACCATAACTTAGCATCACCCGCCAAGTACATGCTCGTGATAGACACCCTCTCGGCATCCGGAACCCTAGCAGCTTTGAAATACTGCTCCATATCCCACAAGAAATTCTCCAAGTCCTTGGAGCTTCGCTCGCCAACATACGCCTTTGGCTCAGGCACCTTTATCTTGGTCGTCATGGAACTCTCATGACTCGAAGTCATGCCACTCATAGCAAGCTTCATCACGCTCAATTCTGTCTCCACCTCCTTGAGCTTTCCACCAATGGCCTCTGCTAAGCCATCCATGTCACCTAAACAATCGGTGAGCTTCTTCTCCATCGAAGTTTTCAACCCTCCGAGGATCTTCTCGATCTCTGCTATCTTGGCATTGAGATCTCCCATCTGGTCGACCACACTCTCGGTCTCTTCACCAGACACGGTACCAAGGAAATTTTCAATCCTTGTTACTCTCTCCTTCAAGGAATCACTACCTCCAGCCATCCCTTCGCAACTCCAAGACTAATCCTTGCTCGAAAATTGCCACACACGGATCCCAGGGGACAATCCGCAACTCGAACTCCACTCGAACGATATCCGAACTCCACTCGAACACCACTAGAAACGCGACTAAAGCACGCTCTGATACCAACTGTAACAGGTGGCTGGTGGAAGAGATGGCCATTGAGAATATGGTTCCGAATTGGGATTTGGATTGTGGGTTGGAAGAGATGCAGCTTGCGGCGTTAGCACATTGTCTAGATGTTTGGAGAGTCTATCTGCTTGATAGGAAGTTTGTGGCAAGGACTTGTGTGTTGCACAGTCACATGTACTGTTCAGGTAACATTCGAGACGAGTTTGGCATATGTTTGGATGTGCTAGATGAGTTTGATTTCGAGTTAGCCTACATGACCACAAGACACAGAAACTTCGTGGAGCAGTCAGACGAGTTGATGACAGATGGAGCCGAATCTGATTCTTCTGCTTCAGATCCTTCGGAAAGTGAGTCGGAAGGTGAACCATGGGAGAGCTCGGCTATTGATAGCATTTTGAGAAATGCTATGTTTGAAAAAAGGAATGAAAGTTCTGAGGCTAAGGAGGAGCCAATGGAGGAAGATGAGCCAAGGGTGGAGTCCATGGCCGGTATCATTGTAATCTCAAGTGACGATGAAGAGGAGCCTATGGAAGAGCCCATGGAGGTGATCTTGATCGAGTCAAGTGATGACGAGTCTATGGAGGAGAGCAATGGTGAAGTGGTTCAAGCGGAACCATGTGATGTTCAGAAGAACGAAGACCGCCAAGGAGTTAAGCCGACGAGGGCGTCGGGCTCTTGTGGTGGGGGTGGTTTGTAAGACCCTTACAAGTTGGCATAGGCCATGGCATGGTTTGGATGTTTTGCACCATGCCAAGGCAAGCCAAGGGTGCATGGGAGGTGCACTCGTGAAGCAAGACGACGTCGAAGGACAAGTGTTTTGGGCTGAGAGTTGACAGCCAAGACATGGCAGCATGACAGACTTGGCGTTGGCATTGGACATTGGCATTGGCATTGGCATTGGCGCTGTCGAGAGGTTGACATAGGTGCTGTCGACAGGCAGTGCGCGCAGCATGTAGGCAGGCTGTGCAACAGACGCCGACAGGAGATGCGCGCAGGGTGCTGGCAGGATGCGCAAAGGGTGTCGACAGAGTGTGGCGCAAGTCTGGAATGGTTGGCAGTTACGCTGGTGCGCATCGTGCGCGCAGCGTGCGCGCAGAATGCGCAACGCACGCAGGCAGTTTGTGCTGGACGTGGCAGTTTGGCTGAAATCATGCTCAAGTGGGTCTAGGACGTGGGCAAAACGGTTTTGAGCAGTCCTTGAGTGGTTGGATGTGGCTAGGAGTTGCTGCAAGCTTGAAATTCGGATTGTGGGCTGATCATGGAGCATTAGTGGGCGGTTACTTGGTAGTGGCTGCATGTTCCAAGATGTGGGGAGATTTTTAAGGAGGAAAATCTGCCCATGAAGGTAGTGGGCTGCGAGGTGGCGGCTGATGAGTGCTAGACAGGTTTTTAGGAGAGAAAAACGTGGCTAGGTGGCTGATCTAAAGGTTGGCAAAGTTTCCTAAGTAGATGGGGGTGTCATCTACATAGTGTAGGCTTATAAATACCTTGTGAAGGTGTGTGGTTGAGAACCAAGTGATGTGGTATCCAACTAAGAGTGAGAGCTTGTAATCCTTTGCTATTCGTGAATAGAAGGTTGGGAACTTTCCCGTATATGCGTGTGTGAGAGTTTTCCTACGTGAGGCAAGTCTTACTTGAGAGAGTGTTGGTGTCACTTGTTCCGCTGCGTGTACTCTGAAGCCTCGCAGGTTTAGAGGTGAAGAGAAGGCTGACTTAGGAGGAGTCTAAGTGCCGAACAAGGGCCGAAAAATTAAAGGCGTTTTTCACCCCTGTTACAGTTGGTATCAGAGCCAGGTTTAGTCGCGTTTCTGGTGGTGTTCGAGTGGAGTTCGGATATCGTTCGAGTGGAGTTCGAGTTGCGGATTGTCCCCTGGGATCCGTGTGTGGCAATTTTCGAGCAAGGATTAGTCTTGGAGTTGCGAAGGGATGGCTGGAGGTAGTGATTCCTTGAAGGAGAGAGTAACAAGGATTGAAAATTTCCTTGGTACCGTGTCTGGTGAAGAGACCGAGAGTGTGGTCGACCAGATGGGAGATCTCAATGCCAAGATAGCAGAGATCGAGAAGATCCTCGGAGGGTTGAAAACTTCGATGGAGAAGAAGCTCACCGATTGTTTAGGTGACATGGATGGCTTAGCAGAGGCCATTGGTGGAAAGCTCAAGGAGGTGGAGACAGAATTGAGCGTGATGAAGCTTGCTATGAGTGGCATGACTTCGAGTCATGAGAGTTCCATGACGACCAAGATAAAGGTGCCTGAGCCAAAGGCGTATGTTGGCGAGCGAAGCTCCAAGGACTTGGAGAATTTCTTATGGGATATGGAGCAGTATTTCAAAGCTGCTAAGGTTCCGGATGCCGAGAGGGTGTCTATCACGAGCATGTACTTGGCGGGTGATGCTAAGTTATGGTGGAGGACTCGTGCACAAGAAGTGTCAAGTGGGAGTAGACCTGCTATTGAAGAGTGGGTTGTGCTGAAGAAGGAGTTGAGAGGCCAATTCCTTCCATGCAATGCTGCGTGGTTAGCAAGGGAAGCTTTGAAGAACTTGAAGCAAGTTGGTTCAGTGAAGGACTACGTGAAGGCTTTCTGTTCTTTGATGCTCGATGTGTCTAACATGTCTGAGGAGGATAAGTTGTTTAACTTCCTCACAAATCTGCAACCGTGGGCACAGACGGAATTGAGGAGACAGGATGTCAAGAGCCTCAATACCGCCATTGCCGCTGCAGAGAGATTGATGGACTACCGAGCAGCAGTCATTTCCTGTGGGAAGAAAGAGCAAGGTGGGAAGAGACATTGGGACAACAAAACGGTCGACAAAGGGAAGGAGACCAAGGTTGTTCAGAATGGTGCCAAGGGGGAAGAAAACAAAGACAAGAAGACGTTCTCGGGTTGTTTTCTTTGCCAAGGGCCTCACCGTGTGAAGGACTGTCCCAAGAAGCAAAACTTGAATGCAGTTGTTGTGAAGAATGGAGGTGCTGAAGAGTGCAGCAACTTCCAGGTGAGTCCAATGGTTTTGTTGAATTCACTAAGAGTTGTCCCACCGGAAGATCCTTTGGATGAGGATGCATTGGTGCAACCGGTGTTGGAGGTAATTGAGGTGTTCGTGGACGTGTTTGCCATGGAGCCCTCAGAAATTCTGATTGATGCTTCTCTAGTGCATGGGGGTATGCTAATAGAGGCCATTGAGAATATGGTTCCGAATTGGGATTTGGATTGTGGGTTGGAAGAGATGCAGCTTGCGGCGTTAGCACATTGTCTAGATGTTTGGAGAGTCTATCTGCTTGATAGGAAGTTTGTGGCAAGGACTTGTGTGTTGCACAGTCACATGTACTGTTCAGGTAACATTCGAGACGAGTTTGGCATATATTTGGATGTGCTAGATGAGTTTGATTTCGAGTTAGCCTACATGACCACAAGACACAGAAACTTCGTGGAGCAGTCAGACGAGTTGATGACAGATGGAGCCGAATCTGATTCTTCTGCTTCAGATCCTTCGGAAAGTGAGTCGGAAGGTGAACCATGGGAGAGCTCGGCTATTGATAGCATTTTGAGAAATGCTATGTTTGAAAAAAGGAATGAAAGTTCTGAGGCTAAGGAGGAGCCAATGGAGGAAGATGAGCCAAGGGTGGAGTCCATGGCCGGTATCATTGTAATCTCAAGTGACGATGAAGAGGAGCCTATGGAAGAGCCCATGGAGGTGATCTTGATCGAGTCAAGTGATGACGAGTCTATGGAGGAGAGCAATGGTGAAGTGGTTCAAGCGGAACCATGTGATGTTCAGAAGAACGAAGACCGCCAAGGAGTTAAGCCGACGAGGGCGTCGGGCTCTTGTGGTGGGGGTGGTTTGTAAGACCCTTACAAGTTGGCATAGGCCATGGCATGGTTTGGATGTTTTGCACCATGCCAAGGCAAGCCAAGGGTGCATGGGAGGTGCACTCGTGAAGCAAGACGACGTCGAAGGACAAGTGTTTTGGGCTGAGAGTTGACAGCCAAGACATGGCAGCATGACAGACTTGGCGTTGGCATTGGACATTGGCATTGGCATTGGCATTGGCGCTGTCGAGAGGTTGACATAGGTGCTGTCGACAGGCAGTGCGCGCAGCATGTAGGCAGGCTGTGCAACAGACGCCGACAGGAGATGCGCGCAGGGTGCTGGCAGGATGCGCAAAGGGTGTCGACAGAGTGTGGCGCAAGTCTGGAATGGTTGGCAGTTACGCTGGTGCGCATCGTGCGCGCAGCATGCGCGCAGAATGCGCAACGCACGCAGGCAGTTTGTGCTGGACGTGGCAGTTTGGCTGAAATCATGCTCAAGTGGGTCTAGGACGTGGGCAAAACGGTTTTGAGCAGTCCTTGAGTGGTTGGACGTGGCTAGGAGTTGCTGCAAGCTTGAAATTCGGAGACTGTACAGTGGCTGAGTATTTGGCTGCCGTCATTACCTTGCGCGTAACAGGGGTAAATTTACGCCCAAATTTCAACCCTTGTAATGGCACTGTACACCAAGCACAGTCTCAGCCACTCACGCTCTCACACACAAATATAGACACAGCACAATTTACAGGGCAACACCCCCAACCTTTTCTTTGCACAAGACAAGGATACACTTTGCCTAGGACACTTAGTAGATCAGCACATGCACTTTGCTGTCTTACTCTCTCGTGTCTACGCTAGTTCTCTTAAGAGTCTCTACCTCTCAAGTCTCTGTCTACAATGCCTACTCTAAGGCCTATTTATAGACTATCACAGTTGACAACCCCAACTGCTTAGGTGATGTGTCTGCCATACGCGCAGCCACCATGACATAGGTAGTTTTCCCCATGAAACCCACTATGTCACCATCCCACAAAGAAACCCACGAACTCCTATTCTTAAGGCTTCCTTTTTGCTTGTGGCGCCATGTGTCAATGTCAAGGCCATGTCATGCCATCATGCCATGTTGTATGCCTACAAAGGTGCAAGGTAACCGCCCACTCCTTCCATTAACATTGCCTTCTCCACATGATGCATTCCATGCATGCCACTTTGCCACCACCATGCGTAACCACCCAGACATGCCCTTTTATCTCGCTGCACATCTACTAGAATTTCTCCTCACAACTGCCCACACGAAACTGCCAGCAACCGTCACACATTCTGCCAGCCAACTGCCTGCACGATCTGCCAGCCACCTGCTTGCACGATCTGCCAGCACTATGCGCACAACCCGCCAGCCAACCGCTCCCACGATCTGCCTACGAGCTGCCAGCGTTCGCTGCCTGCGCGCTGCCTGCATGCTGCCTACATGCTGCCTGCATGCCGCTGTGCTGTGCTGCCGATGTACGCTGCGCACTTGTCCCATATGCGCTGTCGAGGCTTCCAAGGTAGTCTTGCACATTTCCATGACAACCACTGCCAAACCTTTTGCACAGTTGTTGCCACACTTGGCCATGGCACTTGCGCAATGCCATGGCACTTGTAAGGGTCTTACAAACCACCCCCACTAGAAGAGACCGACGCCCTCGTCGGTGCCCTCCCCAAGTACTCCCGCACCTGTTTCTCAAACTGCCACAAAGTTACATCCCTCTCCCAGCTAGCATCCGCTTCGCTGCCTCCCTTCCATTGTACCAAATAATCTGTTCGCCTATTCTTCTTACTCTGCCCTTGTGTTCTATGATCCAAAATCTTTTCGACCTCCTTGTCAAATTGTTTCCGAACCACAGGAGGTGCCCTCAACGCTTGACCTCGCAAAGGATTTTCAGAATCTTCGAAGAATGGCTTAAGAAAACTTACATGGAAGGTTGGATGTACTTTCAACCGATCCGGCAATTTCAGTCGATAAGCAACATTCCCCACACGTTTGATCACCTCAAAAGGTCCATCATACTTCGGAATGAGTCCCCTATGGACTACCTTGCTACTTATCTTTTTCCACATTTGAGGAGTAAGCTTAAGCAATACCTTATCCCCAACGTTGAATTCCAATGCCCTCCTCCCTTTGTCAGCATACTTCTTCATCCTTCTCCTAGCCTTTGACAAACTGTCGCGAGCTTCTTCCAACAACTCTTGTTTGGAACGAGCGAATCTGTACGCTGCAGGGCACTTCCCTCCAGTCCGTTGCACCGCAACTTCCTGAGGTGTTCGAGGCTGTTGACCCATTGCCAACTCAAAAGGACTCATGCCTGTCGCCGAGGACCGATGTAGGTTATAGCAAAACTGAGCGGCATCCAACAGCCCTACCCAATTCTTTTGACTAGCTGTCACATAATGTCTAAGATACTCTTCCAACAACTGATTCATTCTCTCCGTTTGGCCATCAGTTTGAGGATGATTAGCAGTGGAAAACTTCAACTCAGACCCCATCATGTTAAACAAACTTGTCCAAAACCTGCCTGTGAACCTAGCATCTCGATCACTAATGATATCCTCCGGCAATCCAAAGTACTTCACCACATGTTTGAAAAACAACCCTGCTGTTACATCCGCAGGAGAAGCATGCGGTGTAGCTATGAAAACCGCATACTTTGAAAACCTATCAACCACAACTAGGATAGACCGCATACCTTCCGCTTTTGGTAGGTTGGTGATGAAATCCATCGACACCGATTGCCATGGTCTGTCCGGTATAGGAAGTGGTTGTAGCAGTCCCGCCTCTTTCTTTCGTTCAAACTTGTCTTGTTGACACACCAAGCAAGTCTTCACGTAAGCTTCAATGTCGTCCTCCAACTTTGGCCAGTAGTAGGACCTTGAAACCAATGCTGTCATCCTATCCACACCAGGATGTCCCGCCCATTGCGGATCATGCATTTCCCGCAACAATTCCTTTCGTAGGCCACCCCCACTAGGAACATACACTCTACCTCCTTTGGCATAGAGTAAATCATCCTCCAACCAATATCTTCTCACAAGTCCCTCCTTGACTTGCTGTTGGAGTTTGATGTAGGCTAAGTCCTTCTTAGACTGATCTCGAATCCGGTCTAAGAAATCCGATTGCACCAATGTAAGTGCAGCCACGAATTCTTGGACTTCCTTGCGACTCAACGCATCCGCCACTTGATTCTGCTTCCCCGGCCTATGCACCCAAGCAAAATCAAATTCTGACAAAAACTCTTGCCAACGCGCTTGCTTCGGAGTTAACTTCTTTTGGGTCTTGAAGTATGTGTTCGCCACATTATCTGTCACCACCGTGAACTGAGTACCCAACAAGTAGTGCCTCCAAACCTCCAAGCAATGTACCACTGCCGTCATTTCCTTCTCATGGGTCGAGTACCGTTGCTCACACTCCTTAAGCTTACGGCTTTCAAAAGCAACAGGGTGTCCCTCCTGGACCAGCACCCCTCCGATGGCTCTATCCGAGGCATCAGTATGCACTTCGAAGGGTAACTCAAAGTCAGGTAGCCTGAGCACGGGCTCGGAAGCTACAGCTTGCTTGATATCCTCAAATGCCTCATCGCATTTTTCCGTCCAACACCATGGCCTATCCTTCCTCAACAAATCTGTCAAAGCATTCACCTTCTTGGAATAACCTTCAATAAATTTGCGGTAGTAGTTAGCTAACCCAAGGAAAGATCTCAACTCAGGCACTTTAGTAGGTGCGGCCCAATCAAGAATGACTTTGACCTTCTTTCCATCCATGCGTATCTTGCCTTTGCTCACCAAATGACCCAAGAACATGATCTCCTGGCAGCAGAATTCGCATTTCTCCTTCTTGACATAGAGTTGGTATTCTCTAAGTCTTGAGAAAACTGCTCTAAGGTGTTCCAAATGACTCTCCAACGAATCACTATACACGACAATATCATCCAGATAAACCACAACAAACGAGTCCAAATACTCATAAAGGACATCATTCATCAAATTGCAGAAAGTAGCCGGGGCATTAGTAAGCCCAAACGGCATAACAAGAAACTCATATGAACCATATCTAGTTACACAAGCAGTCTTTGATTCATCCCCCTCCGCAATGCGCACCTGCCAATAACCCGAGCGCAAATCCAGTTTGGTGAAGTATGTAGCCTTCGACAACCTATCAAACAAGTCAGCCACATGTGGAACAGGATATTTGTTCTTCACAGTTACCTTGTTTAGGGCGCGATAGTCCACACACATTCTGAGCGTTCCTTCGGCCTTCCTTTGGAACAACACTGGAGCACCATATGGGGCTTTTGACGGTTGAATTAGACCTGCATCCAGCAACTCATTCAACTGCTTTCTGAGTTCCGCCAACTCAGATGGTGCCATTCGATAAGGAGCCTGTGCAGGGGGTCTCGAACCCGGAATCAACTCTATCTTGTGATCAATGGCTCGTCGGGGAGGGAGTTGCTTGGGCAATTCCGAAGGCATAATGTCCACGAACTCGTCCAGCACCTCAGCCACGCAATCAGGGACCTCCACAATCTTGTCTGGCTTGATCTCTACCAATGCCGCAAGAAAAGTCTCCTCATTCTTCCTCAAACCCGACTTAAGTTGCATAGCAGAAAGCAAACTCAACTTCCTCTTTGCAACCACCTTTTCCTTTCCAAGATCCACACTCGGAACAAAGCATGGGCTTCTTTCATCTGCAAGCATTATCCCATTCAAATAAGGGATAACAGCGGCTTTCGCTTTCAATAGGAAATCCGCTCCTAGGATGACATTAAAATCGTCTAAGGGAACAGCAACAAAACTGCATCTGCCCTCCCAAGGTCCCACCTTAAGAGACACCATGGCAGCCCCCAGAACCGACATCGCCTCAGAATTCACTGCCTTAATTCGACACGAACTCTGAGCAAGCTCCAAGCCAAATTTCTTCACTTCTCTCTTAGCAAGGAAATTATTGGTAGCCCCCGAGTCTACCATGGCATGGGTCTCAATACCATTTATCTTCACAGCCACGTACATCAAGCCTTCTTGAAATGTAGGTTGCTTGTCTACAGTGACAATCGTATTGATCAACTGTAGAGGGTTCAATCGAGGCATCACCTCATCCGCCTCGTCATCACTTCCATTGCGATGATCTGCTACCAAGGCACTTAGCTTTTCCTTCTTTGGACAATCTCTTACTCGATGGGGACCGCCGCAAAGAAAGCATCCAGCCGAACTCGAACTGCTTCCTTTACCGTCATTAGAATACTTGGTACCCTTACCTTCTTTCTTCTTCCCATCTTTCTTCTCACCATTAGAAGCATCGGACTTCTTCCCGTCCTTCTTCCCACTGGTTCCCTTCTTCTTTTCTCCAGAAGAAGTATTGCCCATCTTGAAATCCACTAATCCTTCTGCGGCAGCAATGGCACTGGGAACATCACGAACCCCTTGCCTTCTCAACTCTGCCTGAGCCCAAGCTTGTAAGCCCGACATAAAGTTGAATAGTTTGTCCTCCTCGGACATGTTCCTTATATCCAGCAATAAGGAACTGAACTCCTTCACGTATTCACGAACAGTACCTGTGTGTTTCAACTTTTTGAGAGTCTCCCTAGCAACCCATCCTGTGTTGTTAGGAAGGAATTGATCCCTCAATTCCTTATTCAAAGTCGTCCACGTCTCGATCTTCGGTCGCCCAGCACTTGCATCATCTGACACCCTCGTACGCCACCATAGTTTGGCGTCTCCAGTCAAGAACATACAAGTTACTGTCACCTTCTCTTCCTCTGATATGCGAGCAGCTTTGAAGTATTGCTCCATATCCCATAGGAAGTTCTCTAGATCTTTAGCATTTCGGTTCCCACTGAATTGCTTCGGATCCGGCACCTTCACTTTGGACAAAGGACTCCTCTCCTCTTGACCATGCGAGACCTTCTTCAAAAGTGAGACATCTTCCTCCACAGCCCGAATGTTGGACTTGAAGACATCCACCAAGGACTCCATGTCTGTCACAATTGCGGTGAACTTAGCTTCTGTTGCGGCCATGAAGTCCTCTAGACTCTTTCGTAGAGCAACAACTTCTGAAGCACTCTCCGCACATTGGGCAGCAAGACATATTGAGTCTTCCACCAAGGGTGTACCAACGAACTCTTCGAGACGAGTAACACGGTCCTTCACCGTATCACTTCCACCAGCCATACCAAACTAGTGATAACCACGCGCAACTAGGCGCTCTGATACCAGCTGTTACAGGGGTAAATTTACGCCCAAATTTCAACCCTTGTAACAGCTGGTATCAGGGCAAGAGCCCGACGCCCTCGTCGGCCGAAAAATTAAAGGCGTTTTTCACCCCACCACAAGAGCCCGACGCCCTCGTCGGCTTAACTCCTTGGCGGTCTTCGTTCTTCTGAACATCACATGGTTCCGCTTGAACCACTTCACCATTGCTCTCCTCCATAGACTCGTCATCACTTGACTCGATCAAGATCACCTCCATGGGCTCTTCCATAGGCTCCTCTTCATCGTCACTTGAGATTACAATGATACCGGCCATGGACTCCACCCTTGGCTCATCTTCCTCCATTGGCTCCTCCTTAGCCTCAGAACTTTCATTCCTTTTTTCAAACATAGCATTTCTCAAAATGCTATCAATAGCCGAGCTCTCCCATGGTTCACCTTCCGACTCACTTTCCGAAGGATCTGAAGCAGAAGAATCAGATTCGGCTCCATCTGTCATCAACTCGTCTGACTGCTCCACGAAGTTTCTGTGTCTTGTGGTCATGTAGGCTAACTCGAAATCAAACTCATCTAGCACATCCAAATATATGCCAAACTCGTCTCGAATGTTACCTGAACAGTACATGTGACTGTGCAACACACAAGTCCTTGCCACAAACTTCCTATCAAGCAGATAGACTCTCCAAACATCTAGACAATGTGCTAACGCCGCAAGCTGCATCTCTTCCAACCCACAATCCAAATCCCAATTCGGAACCATATTCTCAATGGCCTCTATTAGCATACCCCCATGCACTAGAGAAGCATCAATCAGAATTTCTGAGGGCTCCATGGCAAACACGTCCACGAACACCTCAATTACCTCCAACACCGGTTGCACCAATGCATCCTCATCCAAAGGATCTTCCGGTGGGACAACTCTTAGTGAATTCAACAAAACCATTGGACTCACCTGGAAGTTGCTGCACTCTTCAGCACCTCCATTCTTCACAACAACTGCATTCAAGTTTTGCTTCTTGGGACAGTCCTTCACACGGTGAGGCCCTTGGCAAAGAAAACAACCCGAGAACGTCTTCTTGTCTTTGTTTTCTTCCCCCTTGGCACCATTCTGAACAACCTTGGTCTCCTTCCCTTTGTCGACCGTTTTGTTGTCCCAATGTCTCTTCCCACCTTGCTCTTTCTTCCCACAGGAAATGACTGCTGCTCGGTAGTCCATCAATCTCTCTGCAGCGGCAATGGCGGTATTGAGGCTCTTGACATCCTGTCTCCTCAATTCCGTCTGTGCCCACGGTTGCAGATTTGTGAGGAAGTTAAACAACTTATCCTCCTCAGACATGTTAGACACATCGAGCATCAAAGAACAGAAAGCCTTCACGTAGTCCTTCACTGAACCAACTTGCTTCAAGTTCTTCAAAGCTTCCCTTGCTAACCACGCAGCATTGCATGGAAGGAATTGGCCTCTCAACTCCTTCTTCAGCACAACCCACTCTTCAATAGCAGGTCTACTCCCACTTGACACTTCTTGTGCACGAGTCCTCCACCATAACTTAGCATCACCCGCCAAGTACATGCTCGTGATAGACACCCTCTCGGCATCCGGAACCTTAGCAGCTTTGAAATACTGCTCCATATCCCACAAGAAATTCTCCAAGTCCTTGGAGCTTCGCTCGCCAACATACGCCTTTGGCTCAGGCACCTTTATCTTGGTCGTCATGGAACTCTCATGACTCGAAGTCATGCCACTCATAGCAAGCTTCATCACGCTCAATTCTGTCTCCACCTCCTTGAGCTTTCCACCAATGGCCTCTGCTAAGCCATCCATGTCACCTAAACAATCGGTGAGCTTCTTCTCCATCGAAGTTTTCAACCCTCCGAGGATCTTCTCGATCTCTGCTATCTTGGCATTGAGATCTCCCATCTGGTCGACCACACTCTCGGTCTCTTCACCAGACACGGTACCAAGGAAATTTTCAATCCTTGTTACTCTCTCCTTCAAGGAATCACTACCTCCAGCCATCCCTTCGCAACTCCAAGACTAATCCTTGCTCGAAAATTGCCACACACGGATCCCAGGGGACAATCCGCAACTCGAACTCCACTCGAACGATATCCGAACTCCACTCGAACACCACCAGAAACGCGACTAAAGCACGCTCTGATACCAACTGTAACAGGGGTGTACCAAAAGAAGGGGTGAGTTGAGATGTTAGACATAGGCCATGGCATGGTTTGGATGTTTTGCACCATGCCATGGCCTATGCCAACTGTTACAGTCTGAGTTGAGATCTCTCTACATCTAGACAATGGCGGTCACTCGAACACCACCAGAAACGCGACTAAAGCACCCCTGTTACAGTTGGTATCAGAGCGTGCTTTAGTCGCGTTTCTGGTGGTGTTCGAGTGGAGTTCGGATATCGTTCGAGTGGAGTTCGAGTTGCGGATTGTCCCCTGGGATCCGTGTGTGGCAATTTTCGAGCAAGGATTAGTCTTGGAGTTGCGAAGGGATGGCTGGAGGTAGTGATTCCTTGAAGGAGAGAGTAACAAGGATTGAAAATTTCCTTGGTACCGTGTCTGGTGAAGAGACCGAGAGTGTGGTCGACCAGATGGGAGATCTCAATGCCAAGATAGCAGAGATCGAGAAGATCCTCGGAGGGTTGAAAACTTCGATGGAGAAGAAGCTCACCGATTGTTTAGGTGACATGGATGGCTTAGCAGAGGCCATTGGTGGAAAGCTCAAGGAGGTGGAGACAGAATTGAGCGTGATGAAGCTTGCTATGAGTGGCATGACTTCGAGTCATGAGAGTTCCATGACGACCAAGATAAAGGTGCCTGAGCCAAAGGCGTATGTTGGCGAGCGAAGCTCCAAGGACTTGGAGAATTTCTTGTGGGATATGGAGCAGTATTTCAAAGCTGCTAGGGTTCCGGATGCCGAGAGGGTGTCTATCACGAGCATGTACTTGGCGGGTGATGCTAAGTTATGGTGGAGGACTCGTGCACAAGAAGTGTCAAGTGGGAGTAGACCTGCTATTGAAGAGTGGGTTGTGCTGAAGAAGGAGTTGAGAGGCCAATTCCTTCCATGCAATGCTGCGTGGTTAGCAAGGGAAGCTTTGAAGAACTTGAAGCAAGTTGGTTCAGTGAAGGACTACGTGAAGGCTTTCTGTTCTTTGATGCTCGATGTGTCTAACATGTCTGAGGAGGATAAGTTGTTTAACTTCCTCACAAATCTGCAACCGTGGGCACAGACGGAATTGAGGAGACAGGATGTCAAGAGCCTCAATACCGCCATTGCCGCTGCAGAGAGATTGATGGACTACCGAGCAGCAGTCATTTCCTGTGGGAAGAAAGAGCAAGGTGGGAAGAGACATTGGGACAACAAAACGGTCGACAAAGGGAAGGAGACCAAGGTTGTTCAGAATGGTGCCAAGGGGGAAGAAAACAAAGACAAGAAGACGTTCTCGGGTTGTTTTCTTTGCCAAGGGCCTCACCGTGTGAAGGACTGTCCCAAGAAGCAAAACTTGAATGCAGTTGTTGTGAAGAATGGAGGTGCTGAAGAGTGCAGCAACTTCCAGGTGAGTCCAATGGTTTTGTTGAATTCACTAAGAGTTGTCCCACCGGAAGATCCTTTGGATGAGGATGCATTGGTGCAACCGGTGTTGGAGGTAATTGAGGTGTTCGTGGACGTGTTTGCCATGGAGCCCTCAGAAATTCTGATTGATGCTTCTCTAGTGCATGGGGGTATGCTAATAGAGGCCATTGAGAATATGGTTCCGAATTGGGATTTGGATTGTGGGTTGGAAGAGATGCAGCTTGCGGCGTTAGCACATTGTCTAGATGTTTGGAGAGTCTATCTGCTTGATAGGAAGTTTGTGGCAAGGACTTGTGTGTTGCACAGTCACATGTACTGTTCAGGTAACATTCGAGACGAGTTTGGCATATATTTGGATGTGCTAGATGAGTTTGATTTCGAGTTAGCCTACATGACCACAAGACACAGAAACTTCGTGGAGCAGTCAGACGAGTTGATGACAGATGGAGCCGAATCTGATTCTTCTGCTTCAGATCCTTCGGAAAGTGAGTCGGAAGGTGAACCATGGGAGAGCTCGGCTATTGATAGCATTTTGAGAAATGCTATGTTTGAAAAAAGGAATGAAAGTTCTGAGGCTAAGGAGGAGCCAATGGAGGAAGATGAGCCAAGGGTGGAGTCCATGGCCGGTATCATTGTAATCTCAAGTGACGATGAAGAGGAGCCTATGGAAGAGCCCATGGAGGTGATCTTGATCGAGTCAAGTGATGACGAGTCTATGGAGGAGAGCAATGGTGAAGTGGTTCAAGCGGAACCATGTGATGTTCAGAAGAACGAAGACCGCCAAGGAGTTAAGCCGACGAGGGCGTCGGGCTCTTGTGGTGGGGGTGGTTTGTAAGACCCTTACAAGTTGGCATAGGCCATGGCATGGTTTGGATGTTTTGCACCATGCCAAGGCAAGCCAAGGGTGCATGGGAGGTGCACTCGTGAAGCAAGACGACGTCGAAGGACAAGTGTTTTGGGCTGAGAGTTGACAGCCAAGACATGGCAGCATGACAGACTTGGCGTTGGCATTGGACATTGGCATTGGCATTGGCATTGGCGCTGTCGAGAGGTTGACATAGGTGCTGTCGACAGGCAGTGCGCGCAGCATGTAGGCAGGCTGTGCAACAGACGCCGACAGGAGATGCGCGCAGGGTGCTGGCAGGATGCGCAAAGGGTGTCGACAGAGTGTGGCGCAAGTCTGGAATGGTTGGCAGTTACGCTGGTGCGCATCGTGCGCGCAGCGTGCGCGCAGAATGCGCAACGCACGCAGGCAGTTTGTGCTGGACGTGGCAGTTTGGCTGAAATCATGCTCAAGTGGGTCTAGGACGTGGGCAAAACGGTTTTGAGCAGTCCTTGAGTGGTTGGACGTGGCTAGGAGTTGCTGCAAGCTTGAAATTCGGATTGTGGGCTGATCATGGAGCATTAGTGGGCGGTTACTTGGTAGTGGCTGCATGTTCCAAGATGTGGGGAGATTTTTAAGGAGGAAAATCTGCCCATGAAGGTAGTGGGCTGCGAGGTGGCGGCTGATGAGTGCTAGACAGGTTTTTAGGAGAGAAAAACGTGGCTAGGTGGCTGATCTAAAGGTTGGCAAAGTTTCCTAAGTAGATGGGGGTGTCATCTACATAGTGTAGGCTTATAAATACCTTGTGAAGGTGTGTGGTTGAGAACCAAGTGATGTGGTATCCAACTAAGAGTGAGAGCTTGTAATCCTTTGCTATTCGTGAATAGAAGGTTGGGAACTTTCCCGTATATGCGTGTGTGAGAGTTTTCCTACGTGAGGCAAGTCTTACTTGAGAGAGTGTTGGTGTCACTTGTTCCGCTGCGTGTACTCTGAAGCCTCGCAGGTTTAGAGGTGAAGAGAAGGCTGACTTAGGAGGAGTCTAAGTGCCGAACAAGGGCCGAAAAATTAAAGGCGTTTTTCACCCCTGTTACAGTTGGTATCAGAGCGTGCTTTAGTCGCGTTTCTGGTGGTGTTCGAGTGGAGTTCGGATATCGTTCGAGTGGAGTTCGAGTTGCGGATTGTCCCCTGGGATCCGTGTGTGGCAATTTTCGAGCAAGGATTAGTCTTGGAGTTGCGAAGGGATGGCTGGAGGTAGTGATTCCTTGAAGGAGAGAGTAACAAGGATTGAAAATTTCCTTGGTACCGTGTCTGGTGAAGAGACCGAGAGTGTGGTCGACCAGATGGGAGATCTCAATGCCAAGATAGCAGAGATCGAGAAGATCCTCGGAGGGTTGAAAACTTCGATGGAGAAGAAGCTCACCGATTGTTTAGGTGACATGGATGGCTTAGCAGAGGCCATTGGTGGAAAGCTCAAGGAGGTGGAGACAGAATTGAGCGTGATGAAGCTTGCTATGAGTGGCATGACTTCGAGTCATGAGAGTTCCATGACGACCAAGATAAAGGTGCCTGAGCCAAAGGCGTATGTTGGCGAGCGAAGCTCCAAGGACTTGGAGAATTTCTTGTGGGATATGGAGCAGTATTTCAAAGCTGCTAAGGTTCCGGATGCCGAGAGGGTGTCTATCACGAGCATGTACTTGGCGGGTGATGCTAAGTTATGGTGGAGGACTCGTGCACAAGAAGTGTCAAGTGGGAGTAGACCTGCTATTGAAGAGTGGGTTGTGCTGAAGAAGGAGTTGAGAGGCCAATTCCTTCCATGCAATGCTGCGTGGTTAGCAAGGGAAGCTTTGAAGAACTTGAAGCAAGTTGGTTCAGTGAAGGACTACGTGAAGGCTTTCTGTTCTTTGATGCTCGATGTGTCTAACATGTCTGAGGAGGATAAGTTGTTTAACTTCCTCACAAATCTGCAACCGTGGGCACAGACGGAATTGAGGAGACAGGATGTCAAGA
>BPUM01001265.1:0-43932 GCA_020521455.1 Prunus kanzakura | reverse complement strand
TACTCTTTTGGTTTCTTTAATCTTCACTCCTCAGTAGAAAGAATCCTTGTATTTATCAGAAAGTGTACCCTCTAAACAGAAATACAATTCAGTGACATGAAAGGGAAGTAAAAAGAATCCATTTTGCTTCTCTCTCAATTTCTTTTTGTAAGAAGTCAAAGTCATTACTTTAAAGTAGCAGATATTGATGTAAAATAGATTTCACCTTATAAACAGGTCCATATCCTCCCTCTCCTAGCTTATTTGAAGGATTAAAATCTTCTGTTGCAGCTCTCAACTCAGCATAACTGAAAGTATTTGGTCGGGGACCTAATCCTAGAAGATCTGCATATTCAAAAGAGAGTATGACATAGGTTTAAATTTCGAAACAACATATCAGAAGTATTTTCTCTCAAATATGCTTATCAACAGTAGAAAGAACCTAGAACCGCATGCAGAATTAACCCTTAATAATATGCTCATTGCTCATTGATAATTAATTGATTTGCTACAGTCAACAACACAAGACTAAAGAATATGGAGAGAGAGAGAGAGAGAGAGAGAGAGAGGAGGGTAATAACATACAGTTTGGTGATGTGGCAGGTAGTATTTTTGTCATAAGTACAGTCACAAGTGATGGCTGGATTATTCTCTGGCCTTTCAAACTCGCTTCCATTGATGGAAAATCCAATGCACGGCTCTCCTCCACTGATAGGCAGGGCTTGCATGTCCCATTGCTTGAATATTGAGATCAACGCCGTCACTGCATTCTCAATTCAATCATTGCGTACACATCACATAACGTATTTATGTTATACCTGAAAGATGGCTAGTGCCTTCAGATGGATCAGTAGTAGAATTTTGAGCCATGGACACATGAAACCAGAAGCAACTGAGAAAGCATAGACTGCAAAAGAAGCCAAAGGACGCTGAAAGAGGCCATTGTTGTTTCAGACTTTCAGTCAATCGCAGTGTTCGAAAACTCGGCCTAGGCGGGCAGCTAGGTGGCTAGGTGGCTAGGCGGTCGCTAGGTGGGCTCGAGGCGGCTAGGCTGTCTCTAGGAAGGCACGAGGTGGCTAGGCGGTCGCTAGGCAGGCTCGAGGATGCTAGTTGGTTGCTAGGAGGGGGCAAGGTGGCTAGGCGGTAGCTAGGCGGGCCCTAGGCGGCTAGGCGGTAGCTAAGCGAGCCCTAGGCGAGTAGGCAGCCGCTAGGCGGGCGCGAGGATGCTAGGCAGTCGCTAGGCGGCTGGGTGGTAGCTAGGCGGGCGCTAGACGGCTAGGCGGGTTGGGTCTTTTTTCGTTGCCGAACCCAGAGGACGGAGCAGCTGAAACCAAAGAAAACAAATCGAAGCTTGAATTGATAGATGGCTTAACTGCGAGTGCAAGCTTCGCGTTCGTCTGGAATATATTTAAAGAGTATAGCCGCTCGGCTATACTTCTAAAATATTCGAATGTCTCTGAATCGGCAATAAAGAAACATGGCCTTATTGGATATTTTGGACGACAAAATGTCCCCCCAATTGTCAAGGGTGATGAATTGTCGAGCAAAGCCCTACTAAGCCCTACTAACGTCATCATAGAATCGATTTTTTTAACAAAGATATTCTTTTACCGGATAATTATCCTTCTTTTATTTGACACAAGTTTTCAACCATTAGATTAGAATACAATGAATGGCTAAGATTAAACAAACTAATTTTTTATATATATTTTTTAATATAATGATATATTATAATTAATTTTTTATTGACTTTCCCATTCCATTTTCTCTCTCTGTATTAATATTTGGCTTATTTTTTTTATATACCTCTGAAAATGTATTTGAGTCTCACTTTGCCCCCTGAATAAGAACGGATCCGTGTACAGGCTAGACTGGGCTCTAGTACGGAGTAAAATTTTTAAAATAATAAACTTAGTACAAATTTAATGTCTGCCAACATGAAAATTTAATAATTTCTTTATGCTCTATGTTCCCTAGTAGTCATAAACCCTGTTCGGTTCATTTTTACACATGATTTATCATGTTATTCACCTAATATTTTGAGTTAGTTCTTGACATTTTATAGCTTTTTACTTCCTTTTTGTGTTTTCATAGGGTTTACCTTGGTTAGAATGAAAATGAGCTAAAAGTGCATTATTGGTTATAAATTCTGATTTTGTTCATTTTCGTAAGTCAACTTCTTGGCCTTGGATCAGTATGCTCCAGTGCTCGGATGAGGTGAAGATCTTCATGAAACTTGTTCCAATGGCTGTTAACTACAACATATCCAAATTTGAGCTCCATTGGACAAGTATAGCATATCCAACTGATCCTACATGTTACAACAGCTCTAGAGAATTGTCTTGCTCCAGCTTTTACCTCCATAAGTATCATCTTGATTCTTCTTGTTACCATAACACTTGGTAACAAGAAATTACTTTGGTTGAGAGATATTTTCTGAAACAAAGAGCATCTTGGTGAAGACAAGAACAAAAGAAGCCCATCATGGCAAGGAGACAAAGGAGGGGACAAAGACAAAAGTGTGAGCTGGAAATGATGGGCAAAGGAGAATGAATGTGCAATCTGCAATTCCATTCATTCATTCCACATTTTACAGAGATAGAGAGCAGGTTTTGGGAGCTAAAGAGCTAGAGGAAAACAAGAGGTTTTTGGAGAGCAAGAGAGGGGAGAATGGCATAACAATTGGAGAGAACCTTGAGGAGCCTTGAGGCAAGGATCCAAGGGGTTGAAGATGCCATTCTCTTTCTCCTCTTTGTTCTTAGTTTCTTTCATTTGAATTATTTCTTGTATTTTCTTAGTTTTAATGTAACTTCATTTGAAAATGTTCGCATTCTCTTTCTCATATTGATTGCGAACATTTTTATCAATATGTTTAGAGTTCATTACTTGAGTATCCATGAACTTTGGTAGAATTGTTTAGGGTGGATTCCGAAACCCTAGTGTTTGTTTTATTTTACTTTCACACTTTCATTTTCATCTCTGCCATCTTGTTAAATTTAGAGTTTAATTACATTCAAGCATTAGAATTAGGTCACTCAAATCAAATCAAACCACCCCCCCTTCCCCCCCGCAACTTCCAAGTGTGTTGTGTGTGTGTGTTTGAAACGTTGTGTGTTTTCTTTATTGAATTCTGTTTATTTCCGTAACTGTTTTTGACTTTTGGTCCTCGCTGTGTTCTTCTTTTTTCTGTGCTGAATCTAACTGTATATAGAACTTGAAATTTGGACAAACGGTTGGAAAATTATAGGTCACAAACTGGACAGAGGTCGAAACTGAAAAACAGAGAAAACGAATCTGCCAAAAAACGACCGGTCGTTACTGTTCAGGCGACCGGTCTCCAGCCAATCTGCCAGAAAATGACCGGTCATCACTGTTCATGACTGGTCACCTGCACTGTTCACAGGTGATAAACAGGTGATACAGTGGTGATAAAAGGGCAATAGAAAGTGCTGTTTGTGTTTTTCTTTGGTTTCTTGTTTTGTTTCTTTTCTTTTACCTTTCTTTACTCATTTTTAGTTTCCAATTTGTTTTGTGCATGTGTGGTGTGTTAAATTAGTGTTCTTTACGTACTCAAATTAGAACTTGTCGAAAGCCGACAGTTCTTCGTGGGATCGATCCCGTACTTACATAATCTATACATCAATAGATTCGTGCACTTGCGGGTATTTTTAATTGGTTGTTTGCACATTAATTTGTGCCGGTTAATAATACAACAAACCCCCTTTACTTTTTTGCCAAAATAAACTATAAACCCCTCTTCTTTGGCTCTATTTTAAATATTTTTACAAGTATCAACTAATTAAGGTGGTTTTGAAGTTGAAACTCCAAGGCTTGAGGTTAAATAGTGGCTGGTCTGGTCCCTCTGTAGTTTGGATTGCTTTTGTTGAATTGCATTTGCATTGCTTCTTCTAGCTAAATAGTATTTTTGAGAGAAGGAGAAAGGTTTGTTTTAGATTTTTTTTTTTAAAAGATGTTATTTTATTATTTTATTTGTTACTTTTTGGTTTTGAAATAGTTTACATGTTATATTATTATTATTATTATTTTACTTGGAGTCCCCAAAGCTAAGAAAAATATTAGCCCACTTTGCTGAATCCGTCCTAAACCCTGAAACTCATTTTGTCTCACTTTACACTTTTTTCCACACATATTTGCCTCACTTTGCCTCGATTCCGGTGAGGCCAACAATTTCTGGTCAAAATATTAATTAAAAATTAAAAACTCAATTTTAAATAAATATTTAACATAGTGTATATTAATTGAATTTTTAATTAATATTTTGACCAGAAATTGTTGGCCTTGCCGAAATCTAGATAAAGTGAGACAAATATGTGTGAAAAAAAGGAGTAAAGTGAGACAAAATGAGTTTCAAGGGGCAAAGTGAGACTCAAATACACCTTCAAGGGGCATATTATAAAATAAGCCTTAATATTTCGGGAGCTTTAAGCCCTGTTTGGTATCCTACTTTAAAAAGTAAATTCAAAAACTATGATTCTTGTTAAAAACATGAGTTTCCAAAGAGTGATTTTAAGATCATAAACATGTTTGGTATTGAACTCCAAACTATTTTCAAGATCTAAAAAAATTGGAATTAAATGAGCCCAAGAGAACATGTGTTGTATGACAACATAAGTTAAATGTGCCCAAGAAACACTATGGCCAAAATACAAGGATGGGGTTTTGCTTCATCTTTTGTATTGGTTTATATAAGCCACACTTTTTTAAGACCATTTTCTATCTAGGGTTTGAAGAATCAGACTTTGGAGTGGGTTTGAGAGGTGAGAAATCTCCACTCTACCATGCTAGAACCGGCCACCAAAAGGAGAGGGCTAGCACCTTACCTCCTCTTGGTCATCTTCTTCATCTCTACACTACGTTTGTGTGTATGAACTAGAGAGTATCTACTTTGGTACCTTGTGAAGACTCTATGAAGCAAGCAACAAGGAAGAAGGTCTTTCCAAAGGTGAAAACTCGGAGACCATCCGAGAGAGCTTCAAGGATAAGAAAGTCTCATCCTTTCCTCCCTTTTCTTTTGTGCATAAGT
Organism: Prunus kanzakura; assembly: GCA_020521455.1. Classification (NCBI taxonomy): domain Eukaryota; kingdom Viridiplantae; phylum Streptophyta; class Magnoliopsida; order Rosales; family Rosaceae; genus Prunus; species Prunus kanzakura. Next base: position 38,909 of record BPUM01001265.1, on the reverse strand, counting down.
GAGATTAGACCTAGAAAGATACTTGGAATTTGGTAGCATTAGGCTTAATAAGATCTAAAAGTCGCTTCTGCCTTTTTGAATGTTTGATTCATGTATGTTGTAGCTTAAAATCCATGAGTTTAAATTTAAATGCATGTTTCCTTCAGAGGCTGAGTTATGGAGTCTCCTTAGAGGTTTGCAAATGGCTTGGGTTAAGGGTATCAGGACCCTTGATGTTGAATGTGACTCTTTTATCTGTTGTTTCTCTGATGGCTAAGGCTTCTGGAGAAATGAGGAAACAAGTATGGAGTCAGTGAAGAAGTTCTTGGAGAAAGAAGGTGAAATGGTAATGACAATGGATGGGCTACCAAACAAGTTCTTTGAGTCTTTTATCCTGAAAGGCATTAAAGTTGATCTCCTTGAACCCGGTCGTATTGTTTGCTCCTTCAAAGTACCCCCTCGTTTACTGAAAGGAGGCAATTTCATGCATGGTGGAGCCTATGCTTACCTTGGTGTGGAAGTTGAGATTGAGGCCAAGGCGGCCGTTGGTGTTGCCAGTGTTGAGTTAAGGAAGAAGAAGACATGCTCACGGCCGTCGCACCTTGCTCTCGCTAGCAAAATTTGAACAGCTTGGAGTTGGAACTGAGACAATTCAGTTTGTGTTCCTATGTAAAGATTTTTCAACATTGAATAAATTTAACTGAATTATATAAATTCACAATTTGAGATACAAACCAATGATCAAATTTTCATCAGACTTGTATATAATATTGAGAAGTCTTTTGGTGTTGTCAATGTTGGGGAAATATTGTTGTCAAACGGGTGCTTCTCTCTACACTAAATAAAGTGTGAACAACTTGGAACCAACCATTCAGTATTTCAGTTTACAAATTTGTGCTCATGGTTATAGTTCACATGGTTTGACATGCAAGCAATGCTCAATTGCAAACTAGAAGATTTAATTGCTTAACCTTTTGATCGTGTCGTAACATGATACAACTGAATCATGAAAACAGAATTGACTATTTGAGTCATAATTCGTCAAAATCGCATTCCTCATCGTAAATGACATATATGATTTATTATCTATTTAATATTTTGAAAATGAGGTTTCTTGGGCTCCTTTCATCCTGGGCTGGAAGTGCGACTGCCCTGGGCTCAATATCCAAGGGGGCCCAATGAATTTTATAGAAGTTATATGATATATATGATTTATTATCTTTTTAATATTTTGAAAATGAGGTTTGTTGGACAAAGAAACAAAATATACTATAAAAAGAAAAAGAGTAATATGGCATTGAAAGTTGGAACTACCCATTTCACTGCTCTAGGTTGTTTTTGGGTCAGAAATTCCACTGCTCTAGCCTCTAGGTAAGTTAACGTTAGATTTTTTGTGTTATAAAAGCCTTTAAGCATTTCATCCAAGCATCTAAGCACTCAGTTCATCTAATTACTTTTTCAGAATTTCTGGGCTTTTCTTCAGTGCGAAATTGGTCACTCCAGAAATTAATTGAAGGTAACTTTTCATGATTTTGTATCAAATCGAAAGGAAAATATGGTTTTGTGTGATGTCACCTGAATTACACATTCTCTTTGCAGGGATTCTTGTAAGCTGTAATTGATTGCCTACAAAATGCTGTTCCTGTTTCGTTTTATCTGTCAAGGATATGCTCCTATTTGGCTTTGGATGTTGAGTATGCAGAGAATTATGCAGAGAATGAGCACACAAGTAGAAAAAAATAATTGTATTTTGATGGTAGAAAAGGGCCTTAATCCTTCTCTTTCGCCCTGGGCCCTAAAAAATTCAGGGCCGGCACTGTACATAATCATTCCCATAAACTAAAGGCAGAAAGACACAAAGACAAGTACAAAATGTAGAAAAGTTTTAGCAGTGAGTGAGTCACAGATTTACAGCAAGGGAAAGACAATGGAAACTTCTTACTTCTCACCTTCCTTCTCCTATAATGCCAGTGAGCATTGATCCAGTCACATTTACCGGAGACGACGCAGGGTCAATCCCGGGGCTATCAGCAGTTGTGCTCCCTTCAGGCTGATGGCTGAGGACAACATTGCTCTCAGTTGATGAGGTATCATCATCCACCAAAAAGCTACTTGTGGTTACATCTTTGAAATCCCAATCTGTCAAATAACTTGGCTTTGACATAACAGTGCTTGCTTCAATATCTCCAGAAAGCATTGCCACCACACGTGACATCGATGGCCTCATCATTGGTGAAGCCTGAGTGCAGAGGAGAGCTGCTTTTATCAATCTAGTTGCGTCATTTTCATCAAACTCTGTCAATCTCGGATCCACCAGCCCCAGACTCTGGTCCTTTTCATGTAGAGTCCATGCCTGAAAACAAACATCATAGCATGGTCAAAAAGGAAAAAAATAAAGAAGTTTTCACAGCAATGGTAAAATAAAAGTAGCTAGGCTAAGTTTTCCTACCCATTCAAGAAGATAAATCTTCTCAGGATCCAAGTTGTTGTCAGAATTTGGTCTCCCGCTGAGGATCTCCAAAGCAACAACCCCGAAACCGAAAACATCAGCCTTTTCTGTCAGATGTCCGCGCATTGCATACTCCGGCGCCAAATAGCCTCTACAAGATTATCAAATGCTTACTAAAAACGTTGCTTGGATTACACCCTCCCTAGTCATGATTGACAATGTATAACTTAAACGAGGGCTTACATTGTGCCTGCAACCCGGGTGCTCATGTGTGTTTTGTCGTCATCATAAAGCTTTGCCCATCCAAAATCTGATATTTTTGGGGAGAGTTTTGCATCTAGCAAAATATTACTGGCTTTGACATCTCGATGTACAATCCTGGGCTTTGACTCCTCATGAAGGTAAGCAAGTCCTCTTGCTGTTCCCAACAATATATTGAAGCGGGTCGGCCAGTTAAGGTGCAAGTCATTTCTTCCTGAAACATTACATGGAAAACAACCAATGAATGTTAACAACTAATAAGAAGTAGAAGAGAAAAATAAAAAGAAATTGGATGTAACCTAGAGTACTTTAAACTGCAGAGTATTCTGTTTTTATGCAAAATAGGCAAAGTAGCAAAAGAATGTGCAAGTTTTTAATTTCATATGATTCGAATATTACTATTTTGGTTTTTTTAAACTTCACTCCTCAGCAGAGAAAAGTTATAACAAAATGGTTGTGTAAAAAACTTGGATGAGCTTTTAGAGTCCTTGAAACTGCAGAGTATTATGTTTCTATAAAACCTACCAAAAAGTGCCTGATCAAGGCTATTGTTTTCAAGATACTCATAAACCAAAATGCGTTGGGTCCTTCGATGCAGCATCCATACAATTTCACTAGATTGCGATGTTGGACTGCAGATATCGTAGCAATCTCGGTTACAAATTGACTCTTCCCTTGGTGAGATGCTACTGAAAGTTGCTTCACAGCCACTACCCTCATATCAGATAGTGTACCCTATAAACAGAAATACAATTCAGTAACATGAAAGGGAAGTAAAAAGAATCTATTTTGCTTCTCTCTCAATTTCTTTTTGTAAGAAGTCAAAGTCATTACTTTAAAGTAGCAGATATTGATGTAAAATAGATTTCACCTTATAAACAGGTCCATATCCTCCCTCTCCTAGCTTATTTGAAGGATTAAAATCTTCTGTTGCAGCTCTCAACTCAGCATAACTGAAAGTATTTGGTTGGGGGCCTAATCCTAGAAGATCTGCATATTCAAAGGAAAGTATGACATACGTTTAAATTTTGAAACAATACATGCTACTATAAAATTTGTGTTAATGTCACAACACATAAGAAGTAATTTCTTTCAAAGGCTTCATGCTTATCAACACTAGAAAGAACCTAAAACCACATGCAGAATTAACCACTAACAATATGCTCTTTTACCTTCATCGTCATCTTTTTCTGATTTTTTTCTCCTCATATATAGAACTGTAAATAATAATAGCAAGCTCACAGCCCCAAGAGGGACTGCAATACCAACTATCAACCCAGTCCTGCTCTTCTTTCCTGGAGTAGTTGGTGGAAGCCCAGAAACAGTTGGTGGAATCCCAGAAACAGTTGGTGGAATCCCAGAAACAGTTGGTGGAAGCCAAGAAACAATTGGTGTAAAATCTGAGCAATGAAATAGAATAATTGCTAATTGTTCAGTGTCAATCAGTTAGCAGCAGAAAGATACATTTAAACCATTCATAGGAAATCTTCATAACGTAACATTATATTATATACCTGAAGCAGCATGGACAGCCGATATTAGCGGGCCGTAATCACCTTGTTCAGGTATGCAACATGTTCCCTTACCAGCCCAGAACAGATGAATATCTAGGTAATTCTCTGACACAATAACCATGAAGCGTCTCGCAACTGCTATGTTACCCTCACCTGCCTCCTTCGATATGTCGAAGTCCTTCCATCTGAGGTTCCCCTAGGAAGCAAATGAAGAGATAGTTAAATAATTCTGTCTAATGAGGTTGCCCTTACTTCAAATAGTTCATTAGCAGCCTTACTTGAATATAGATATCAAATACACGCCTTCCTAAACTTTGCCAAGTTTGTGTAGCACGGCTAGTATAAACCATTTCTGCAAATTGCAACGTTACGGTATAAGGTCCATTCTCAAGACCCAGGCCATAGTATCTTAGTGAACCTGGGGACCGTCTTGAAGTCTCGAAAAGCTTTGGGGCCACAAATGATGGATTCTTACTATCAGAAAACAAACCCACATTGCTAACAGCCCATTTCTGTGTACTGGTTACATAAAATGTTGCTGGGCCAAGAGCTGAGTCTTCAGCTTCATACAATATGCCATCACTTCCTCTGATTTGTGGTCCTCCGCACTTGATTGAGAAGTTTGCATCTGTAAAATTGAATATAGTAGCACAAGCTATGATTAGTGATAAAAACTTCAAACTCAAGACAAGACTCATACTGATATTTATAACCAGATATGTTTACTAGATGTATCAAAACACTCTTGCAATATGTATACATAGTTAGAGAAGAGAAGCAATACCTATTCCTGTAACATGATAATGCATTAATAAATAGCTAGTGAAACAAAAGAAGATTACATAGAGGGGTATTTCGATTGCATGGAAAATTCCTCTGGAGGCAATTCAATCCAGGAAGACTGCAAACACAGAGAACAATTATTATTTATCCAGATGGAAAAATGTAGTGGAAGAATCCATTAAACTGAAGAAGTGTAATATAGCTAGTAGTGATAGTATTGTTTGTCTAACTAAGGGTAAGAGAAACTTCAACTCACGTTATGTTTGAACTGCCAAATGTGAAGTCGTTGACCACTAAGTTCCTGCATAAAATCATTAATCAATCAACATATGAAGCTTATTAAATAAAGATTTCATGTTCAATATCTAAACATAGTAGTACTTCAAATCCATCACTTCAAACTGTCACACACATTATTTGTGAGCACACATACTAACCTTGAGGACCACGAATGACACAAAAAAAATATTAAGGATGCAATCTGATAGTTTTGTAAACCTTATAGGGACGTTTTGTGATATTTAGCCTTTATTGAATTTCATTCATGTGGGTATTATATATATATATATATATATATATATATATGCACAATATTCGAGGAAAGAAGCACTGTAAGAAAAAATCCTGGTGATAAGTTTTGCCCAAACCGATTCTGGTGATTTAAACTGTAAACATGAAGGTGAAAGATAAAAAGGAGACATACAGTTGTGATATTGTGGTTACCCATTGGGGAAAGCTTCCTGATAAATAGTTGTAAGACAAATCACTGCACATAACAATACAGAATGAGAGGGCACAAAATGCATGAAAGTCCAAAATAATTTGAATAAGAAAAATGATTAGAATGTTTTCATCAATGGATGAGGCCCTGATTGAGATTTTATCTCACGTACACAGATACACCCATATGCACACAGACGCACACAGAGTACTTGTTTCATTGCCAGTACATTCTATATGACATACTTTTATGACACGAGGACTTACATAGTCTGAAGTTGAACGCTCTTTTGGCTTGGAAGAGGTCCAGACAGGCTATTGTTTCCAAGAAACCTGGCCGTTTCAATTATATTATAAGGCACCCAGAAAATGAAGGAAAAAAGAAGAAAGAAACAAGAAAAAGGTCAGATGAATGACTAAGTTTTTGAGCAGGAAATCCAATGTCATGAGTACAGAAAAATGTAATAAAGAAGGCAGGGCTTATTACAAGTGTGTAAGAGAACTCATGTTGAACAAAGAACTTGGGAGTTGGCCTGTTAAATTGTTGAAACCCAGATTCCTGCAACATGAATGATAAGGTTAGAAAGAAATTAGAATGAAAGAAAATTAATTGGGATTTTTGGGATTTGAACTTATATATCTGCTGGAACGTACAGTATCTGTAAATCTTGACATTCTCCAATATCAGAAGGAATGCTACCATTGATTAATGCATTCCGTAGAACTCTGTTCCACCACCAAAAAATTGAGTGCACAAGTAAATGAGTAAGATTGCAAATTTTAAAAAGAAAAAAGAAGTTATATCACGATATTTGAAGGGATGAGAATGTTAACCTACAATTCAGTCAAGTCCTTCAAATTTCTTATAAAATCAAGAGAGGATCTCACATTATATATATCACTGATTCGCCTGCATTATCATACACAAACATAAGTGATGCTAGTATAGTGAGAGAGAGAGAGAGAGAGAGAGTAAAACGTATGAAGCATTTGCCCTTACAGAGTGTTCAATGAAGTCAGTTGAGAAAAACTAGTTGGTATTGGGCCTTCAAAAGAGTTCCCTTGCAATCTCCTACAAAAACATTTGAGATGCTTGTGAATAAAAGACCCATCTCTCAGCCATGCAGGTCTGCTTTCATAAACTGCAGAAGGTTAAAAGTTTTCCATACTTACAACTGAGTTAGTTTTGTCCAATTCCCAATGAAAGCAGGTATCTTTCCTGAGAAAGCAATGTCTGATGCCCAGCTAAAATTCAAAAAGTTGACTCATAGTAAGCTCATCCCAGAATAGCAATCTCAAAGTGATGAATAAACAAAATAAACTTAAAACACCACTTAAGGGCCATTCTTACAGGATTTGCATGTTGATGAGCTTAGCGAATGTTGAAGGAATTTCACCACTAAGTCCACAGCTGTCCATATACCTGTGAAAATCATAAACTCATTAGTACCAATTTCATATGATAAACGCACTCCTCGCTCATCGATAATGAATTAACAAATAAACCGGTAAAAAAACATTGCAACATGCGATTCAAATTCGATGAGTTAAATGAAGCACTCACCATTGCTCGAGCTTGACTAAGTTACCAAGTTCTGGAGGGAGTGTTCCGGAGAAATTATTTGATCCAAAGGACCTGCAACAAGTCATGTTGAAGAGGTATAGAATTAAATGATAGGGGGTTCTATATTGAACATGTCTCAGTACAGCATTTCTCATTTGTCTAAAACACAATTTAATTGTGCTTTCGAATGTTTCATTGCTTACAACGTAGTTAGCTCCATAAGGTTTCCAAGCTCCTTGGGGATGGGCCCAGAGAATGAATTGATGGCAATTGACCTGAATGGAAATATCAATTAAAGAAATTAGCACGTGTTTATAATTTAGGATAAAAACAGAAAAAATTTATGTACTATGTGCTGCTTTTACCATATGGTATAACTCACTTGGGAGGTCTATATTTCATGTCCTTAAAGAAGAAATAAACCAACAAAATTGATTGATTTGTAAGAAATACAGTTCCAACTTATATATCAGGACCAAAAACAAACAGGAAAGCCAATCACCAAGCAGCCAGCCTTACCTCAAAGTGAAATCTAGTTTTCAAAATCACCCTTATTATTGAAAACAACTTGAAAGTGAATTCAATTTTCAGTTTTCGTTTTCATTTGTTTTACGCTCCTATTTCATTCATTCATTTTACATCACGACACATGGAATGCACTCCAGTTATCAAAATTTGGTATTTGGGACCTCCCGACTTGGTCCCGATTGCTTGATTCTTGCATTTGGCCACGGACCCAATCCAAGCCTCCGGAACTCCATCTCCAAAATTCATCATAATTCCAAAAAAATTCACCGAAAAATACAACGAAATCTTTGTAACATGCACTTTCATTCTATGATCATAAATTCACAATTGGACCCCAAAAATTCCATTTCCAAGTTTCACATAAAACTGAAAACTGAAAATTTAATTCAGTTACCAAACATCTTGTGTTCAGTTTTCAGTTTTTACTTTTTGTGAAAATTGAAATTAATTACCAAACAAGTTTTCAGTTTTCAGTTTTTGAAAAATGAAAAATGAAAAATGAAAATGAAAAATGAAAACTTAAAATTGAAAATTGAAAACTAAAAACCGAAAACTGAAATGGTTATCAAACAGGTTCTAAGTCAATTGTACATAGGAATGAGTCTCATCAAAGTATTAGACAGATAAAAATTTGTATTACAACTTAAACAAATGTTCTCTCACTACTTACAATGACGTCAATGCGGACATATTGCCGATGAATGCTGGTAGGGGACCGGTGAAATAATTCTGATCAATTTTCCTACAAGAATTAAAACAAAGTGCAACGACCAACGATTAATCTATGAGTATAAAAAATATTCGTGCCAATTTTGAACAGTGAGACTAAGAAACATGTGTCTTTCTCTTTTATATGCAAATGTTAATTTTGGTAAACCCAACAACAGAGAATGGGGTTGGAAAAACTTCATACAAAATGGTCAGATATCTTAAAGCCACAAATTCTTCTGGAAACACCCCTTGTTTGTTCAGAGCATAAACTCTCCTGGAAAGAAAAAAGATTGAGCGGTTAGGCACTTAATATTACAATTGATATATCAGGCATGATCTGCTTAGTTTTCTAACACATAATTAATGGAGTTGCTACAGTCAACAACACAAAACTAAAGAGTATGGAGAGAGAGAGAGAGAGAGGGTAACATACAGTTTGGTGATGTGGCAGGTAGTATTTTTTTCATAAGTACAATCACAAATGATGGCTGGATTATTAGCTGGATCCTCAAAGTCGGTTCCATTAATGGCAGATCCACTGCATGGCTCTCCATTGATATTCCACAGCCCCGGCACGGCTTGCGTGTCCCATTGCTCGAATATTGAGTTCAACGCCCTCACTGCATTCTCAATTCAATCATTGTGTACACATCACATAGCGTACTTATGTTGCAAAAGGAAAGAAAAAACAAAAAACAAAAAATATATATTCTGTACCTTCAGACGGATCGGTAGTAGCATTTTGAGCCATGGACACTTGAAACCAGAAGCAGCTGAGAAAGCATAGACTGCAAAAGGACGGTGAAAGAGGCCATGGTTGCTTCAACATCCTCCTCAAATTGATCATGTTATTGTCAATGGTTCCCAAACTACTTATTCTAACACAGAGTAGAGAAAATCGATTTTCCCAAAGTACTCATACATGAACTATTGACCACTTTCTATTCATATATATATATATATATATATATATATATATATATATATATATATATATATGAAAATTGTTTTTGGGTCAATGTGAAAGATTACATTAGTATCAATAATGTTAATGTATATATTGGCTTGAGAACCTCAGCATTAAGACTACGTTGACTTCACAAGTCTTGCATAGATTTTTTTTATTCTTTCCAAGTGGCATATGATCTGAGGTTGCCACTTTTCTAAGTTCCCACTTTTGCAAGTGGACTAATTCTTTGACAAGTGACATCCACATTGAATATTATTATTATTACCATTGAGCCATTTAATTTAGAGTTTGAAATATTTAGCTAGAATTCTAGATACTCATCTCATGACTTTTCCAATTTAATACTTTTTCTTGTTCACAAATTTATTAGAGTGAAGGACGGATGTGCTCTCCTCCATTGAATTAGAAAATTAATTTTTCTGAGAGATAGATAGAAAATAATGTGGGATCCGAATAACACAAGACCATTCATTTCTTTGACCACTTTTGTAGGAGACGTCTTTGATTTTATGTATTTTAATCCAACTGTCTTTGAATCGGCAATAAAGAAACGAGGCCTTATTGGATACTTTGGACGACAAAATGTCAAATTGTCAAAGATGATGAATTGCCGAGAAGTTTGATGATGTGGAAACTGAGCCCTACTATTACTAACGTCATCATAGAATCGATTTTTAAACAAAATTATTATTTTACCAGATAATTATCCTTCTTTTATTTGACACAAGTTTTCAACTATTAGATTAGAGTACAATGAATGGCTAATATTAAACAAACTAATTTTTTTATAATGATATATTGTAATTAATTTTTTATTGACTTTCCCATTCCATTTTCTCTCTCTATATTAATATTTGGCTTTTTTTTTGCCCGCTGAATAAGGACGGATCCATGTACAGGCTAGGCTAGGCTTTAGAATGGTGTAAAATTTTAAAAATACTAAACTTAGTACAAATTTTATAAGCTAATCCTACTCCAAAAAATATTAGCCCACGATCTCTTTGTCTCCAGGCCTGTGATTGTTTTTTGTTTAATATTAGCTCATCTCTTTTGAGTAGAAAAACACATTTATGACTGCTTTTGTAACAAATAACATGGTAGTAATAATAAATTACTATCAAAACAAACATGGGAAATATTGCATGTCTGCCAACATGAAAATTTAATAATTTCTTCATGCTTTATGTTCCCTAGTAGCCAATGGCGGATCCAGGATTCTCGGGCCAGGGTTACAATGTAAAAGCTTCGGAAATTTTTTAGAAAAACAGAAAAATATTACTTTCCATCCAAACTTCAATTGTTCACGACGAGTTTTCTTTATAAAAAAAAAAACATTGCATCATAGCTTCATAAATCATTTATTTTTTTATAATTTTAGGCACTTTTGTTAATGTCTCATCTAAAAGAGAATACCATTTTTTATAAAGAATAAAATTATAATGTATAGAGACTACAATTATCTTTTAAAAAAATTAAAATGAAACAAGCCCAACCCCCCAATTTGAAAAAGAAAATTAAAAAAACAAAAAACAATACCTCCCATTTTCTTTTTCACAGTTTCACTTTCTGCAACATCCACCCCAATCCTCTCTTCCGTACCTTCTCAACTTTTATAAAATAAAATAAAAATACTACATATAATATAACATGTTTGTTGTTGTTGGCATGCCTACATTCCTCTTCCCATTCCCTACCACTTAAATTTTTGTTACTTTTAATACTTCTAATATTATATTTTTATGTTGTTTTCAAAGCCCCACACACTAAATGAATCAGCTATTGTATATTAATAGGCCATTTGCTCAATGTGAAAAGCAAGACTTTTCTCATACTCTACAAGACCTAAATGTCTTCAATTTCAACCACTCATTAAATGCAACATGACTTCCTCCACACATATTTGCCTCACTTTGCCTCGATTCCGGTGAGGCCAACAATTTCTGGTCAAAATATTAATTAAAAATTAAAAATTCAATTTTAAATAAGATTAAATATTTAAAACATATTAATTGAGTTTTAAATTTTTAATTAATATTTTGACCGGAAATTGATGGCTTCGCAGGAATCTAGACAAAGTGAGACAAATATGTGTGAAAAAAGGAGTCAAGTGAGACAAAATGAGTTTCAAGGGGCAAAGTGAGACTCAAATACACTTTCAGGGGGCATATCATAAAATAAGCCTTAACATTTTGGGAGTTTTAAGCCCTGTTAGTTATCCTACTTTAAAAAAAGTAAATTTAAAAACTATGATTCTTGTTAAAAACATGAGTTTTCAAAGAGTGATTTTAAGATCATAAACTTGTTTGGTATTGAACTCCAAACTATTTTTAAGATCTAAAAAAATTGGAATTAAATGAACCCAAGAGAACATGTGTTGTATGACAACATAAGTTAAATGCGCCCAAGAAACACTATGGCTAAAATACAAGGATGGGGTTTTGCTTCATCTTTTGTATTGGCTTATATAAGCCACACTTAGACCGTTTTCTTTCTAGGATTTGAAGAATCCAACTTTGGAGTGGGTTTGAGAGGAGAGAAATCTCCACTCTACCATGCTAAAAGAGAGGGCTAGCACCTTACTGTTATGTTTTCCTATTTAGATTGGTGCACTAGATACTAAGTTATATCGGGTTTTGATAAGTGTTTAAATTAAGTTGTACCTTTAGGCCCAAAACCTTGTGAAATAAGGAAGGGTTTTGAAGCCTATTAAGAGGTCCTATTTATTTCCTTTTATGCGTAAACCGATCTGGTGGGCTTGGAATATAAGTCAAGTTGGCCCTCGGTAATGAGTAGAGACAACTTGACCTAGCCTTATATAAGCTTAAGGCCCTGCTCTCATTAGACACGTTCTCTAACCCTATTCTTATCATAAAGAGATAGCTGAAACAGATTCTGAGAGAGAGCAGAAGTCTTGAGCCGTTCTTGTTCTTGCTAGGATTGCTGCTGCTACGGATTGCTGCTGCTACAGATTGGAAGAGTTCAGAGGTCGTGTACTCAAGGAAGATGGCTTCATGTATGTCTTTATGTTTATACGTATTTCAGATTGTGTGAAAGATCTTGAACAAGAATATTAAAGAAATCTAACACTTACTTCCTCTTGGTCATCTTCTTCATCTTTTACACTACGTTTGTGTATATGAACTAGAGGGTATCTACTTTGGTACCTTGTGAAGACTCTATGAAGCAAGCAACAAGGAAGAAGGTCTTTCCAAAGGTGAAAACTCATAGACCATCCAAGAGAGCTTCGAGGATAAGAAAGTCTCATCCTTTCCTCCCTTTTCTTTTGTGCATAAGTGAGATTAGACCTAGAAAGATACTTGGAATTTGGTAGCATTAGGCTTAATAAGATCTAAAAGTCTCTTCCGCCTCTTTGAATGTTTGATTCATGTATGTTGTAGCTTAAAATCCATAAGTTTACATTTAAATGCATGTTTCCTTCAAAGGCTGAGTTATGAAGTCTCCTTAGAGGTTTGCAAATGGCTTGGGCTAAGGGTATTAAGAACCTTGATGTTGAATGTAACTCTTTTATCTGTTGTTTCTCTAATGGCTAAGGCTTCTGGAGAAATGAGGAAACAAGTATGGAGTCGGTGAAGAAGTTCTCGGAGAAAGAAGGTGAAATGGCAATGACAATGCATGGGCTGCCAGACAAGTTCTTTGAGTCCTTTATCATGAGAGGCAATAAAGTTGATCTCCTTCAACCCGGTCGTATTGTTTGCTCCTTCAAAGTACCCCATCGTTTACTGAAATGAGGCAATTTCATGCATGGTGGAGCCTATGCTTACCCTGGTGTGGAAGTTGAGATTGAGGCTAAGGCTTTACGAGTTTAGAAGGCCGTTGGTGTTGCCAGTGTTGAGTTAAGGAAGAAGAAGACAGGCTCAAGGCTGTCATACCAAGTACCTTGCTCTCGCTAGCAAAATCTAAACAGCTTTGGAAGTTGGAACCGAGACAATTCAGTTTGTGTTCCTATGTAAAGATTTTTCAACATTGAATAAATTTAACTGAATCATAGAAATTCACAGTTTGAGATACAAACCAATGATCAAATTTTCATCAGACTAGTATGTAACATTGAGAAGTCTTTTGGTGTTGTCAATGTTGGGGAATTATTGTTGTCAAACTGGTGCTTCTCTCTACACTAAATAAAGTGTGAACAGCTTGGAACCAACCATTCAGCGTTTCAATTTACAAATTTGTGCTCATGGTTATAGTTTACATAGTTTGACATGCAAGCAATGCTCAATTGCATCGTTCCTCAGACTGATACCAATTCAAAAAAGTTATCAAAAACCAAAAGATTTAATTGCTTAACCTTTTGATCGTAACATGATACAACTGAATCATCAAAAAAGAATTGACTATTTGAGTCATAATTCGTCAAAATTGCATTCCTCATCGTAATTGTATTCGTCATCATAGTTGCATCCATTATATTCGTCATTTGCAACATATGTATCATCATCATGGCCTTGTTTGGCTTCAGCCTCTCCACTGTATCCATTACTTTCATGCTCAAAATCATCATCATGGCTGCCTTCAAAACTGTTCTTCTCATTTGATAGTTGCATATCACCATGACTGCCACAATTAGACTTTGTGCCTTCTTCGAATGTAGGTGCATAACCCTGATTTTACGCATGGGGAAAAAAATTAGAAAAGGTTCTAGCAATTACTCGCAGAAAGACACCTCTATTCTCTAAAACCTACCAGGATTTCTAACTAGGAACTACATTGCATGGCAAAAAAAAACTATTAACCATGTAAAAAGATGAAAGATTTTCCTATTTTTTGAAGTCTCCCATTAATTGCCCAATAAGTAAACAACCTGCACAATTTATCATTCTTTTACGTATTAAGTTCTATCTTGCCATGGTTTGTGACACTTGTATATACCTGTATTCCATTAAACAACAATTTGGTGTCTGCCCACTAACCAGACATTAAGAAAACAAAAAATATATTGAACAAGTAACATCATTTGACAATCGAAATTAAATGTGCCATTAGATTTGATTGGCTTTTAGTCACTTGTAGTCTCTGCATCATTTAACGAGACCTTGGATGTTGACAGAACATATTATGGGATTTGCAAAGCATGAATAAAGCAAAATTGATTCTAAAATAAGACATATAAAAGATGCTTACAAGCTCTTCATTTAATTTATCCAAAGCATCATAGTTGATTTTTGAACTCAGCCTCTGCAAGAACAAAATATCACATTAGTATCTGTTAAATAAATTATAAGTAGGACAATCAACATTGCAGGAAAATTTAAGCACCAAAAATCCCATAAACCAATTTATTAATTTACATTCTTAGTATCCATCACAGTAGAAACTTTGACAGCCTTTTCTGGCTTTTTAGCATGAGCAGCTTTCTTGGCCATTCTGGCTCGTTTTCTACTCTTCCCCTGCCAATTTTATAGTTGCATATAGAGATCAATAGATAAGACTTAATGTTGGCAGTAAAACATACACAGATGGTCAAAAGAACAAAAAATAAGTCAAAAGCAAATAAGATTGAAGTGAAAACTTTCAACACAGTTATGCAGTGTGTGACTCCAATAACAGCTCATAACTAGGCAAGAACTCTTAGCTGGATGAGACTTCCAAGCCTATGCTTCAGATCACAACACACATATGACATGCAGCAAACACAAACTCAAATACAAGAAAAGAGGTCAGTTTTAAAAGTGAAGAATTCCCGCACAATCACAGAGCTAAGGAGAATGAAGAGGCAAATAATGCAGGGGCTGATAATCATGATTAACTACATAACCTCAATGATTTTCGATCTAAAGACTCAAAAGCCAAAAATACAGACAACAAATAAGAAGAAACCACGGAACAAACAGAAACTAAGAAAGCCCCTAGCATTGCACCGAATCCTTGTGAACACACATATGATAAAATTTATGGATTTCCAAAGGCATTACCTTATCATAGTCCTTGTTCATTGCTTCCCAAATCATTCTTTTAAACAGTGCCGCCTGCTTGCTGTTAAGGTACCCAACAACCTACAAACCACAAGCATCATGCCTTCCATGTCAAAATTCCAAAAATAAAAAATTGAAGCAACAATCATATACAAATCCAAATCAAAGACAGCACTTTACAGATAAGTCTAGACCGAGCACTATATACCAAGTGGCTATGATGGAAGTGATCTTGAAGAAAGCTGATGGATCATGGGCAGGGGGTAACTTTCAGTTTCAGGATCACTGCTTTTGTCTTTCATTAATTTTTACCCTTTATTTTAAAACATAGAAAATGTGGTTGATTGTCATGAACCAAGAACAAAACTTTTCACAATAACCATGAAAGGAAATTCCAAGAGCATTGATATGTAGATTAAATTCAAATCATCATTGAGGAATTTGAGCATCTACCTTCTATTCATCAACTTGAGAAAAATGGGCAACCACGATTCAAACTCAAGAAAAGCAAGAGCAGTATATATATAATTATCTGCGTACCTCTGCATCGTCAATATCAGAGAGGCTTTCTGAGACATCACCATCCGCAGGTGACATTGCGTACCCACAGAGGCCTTCTCTTCTTGCCGCCTCTTCTGTAACTCTACGTTTCTTTTAAAGTTTGTGGAATTTATATCAACTGGAGAGTAATGTCGGCGTAAATTCCTTGATTCTCCGAACCGACCTAATTCGGGTTCTTTCTTTTTCAGAATTGAAATTTGGAACGGTGGAACTCAAAAATAGGGGTAGGCATAAAAACCGATAAACCGATCAAACCGACCGAACCAAACCGAACCAAACCAAAAAAAAGTGTTTTTTGACTAAACCGAAAAAGTCAACTCTGGACCTGAACCGAACCGAAGGTCCACGGTTCGGCTCTCAGTTCTAATTTTTTCAAAACCGCTGGACCTGAACCGAACCGGTAAAATTTATATATATATATAAGTTACATGTGGCGTCGTGTGATTGGCCTAAAAAAAAGGAAGTGTGAGAGCGCTTGCAGCAGATCCCCTACGCAATTTTTTTTTTTGGCTGTAACCCTCGCACGCTACTCTCTCAGTCTCTCTCTCTCTCACGAGTCTCTCACTCAGTCTTCCTCTTCTCTTCGTTCTAATTTTTCTTTTCGTTTTGACCTAACACTAAGCGGCGCCTCACCTCTCTCTCTCTCTCGACCCGCCTCCTCCCTTAGATCTTCAAGCCTCACATAGCACCAGCACCACTACTCTCTCAGTCTCTCTCTCTCTCTCTCACGATCTTCAAGCCTCGCACAGCCACCGTGCCTCCTTCAGCCGATCAGCCACCACGCCTCCTCCTCCCGGGATTTCAGCCACCGCGCCTCTCTCAGTCTCAGACTCTGTCACGATCCTCTCTCTCTCACGATCCTCTCTCACTCTCAGACTCTCAGTCGATCAGCCACCGCGCCTCCTTCAGCCCTGCACGCAGCGACAGGTCAGCTAACTCTCTCTTCTTATCTCGATTTTTCCTAGTTTTTTGTTTTGCTCCGCTAACTCTCTCTTCTTATCTCGATTTTTCTATGTTTCTCAGTTTGTGATCACCGACAACATCTATTCCTCTCCTCCGATTTCTTCTGTGGGTTTCTCTCTCAAATCAGTCAAAGGTGAGAGCATCATCATCTTTCTTTGAATTTAGGGTTTATTCTAAATTAAATTTATGGTTTATTTTCTTTTAAATTAGGATTGTCGATTTGGTGGTTGAAGTTGATGTGATGATATATTTTTTCTGTTAAGGTTTTAGGGTTGTCAAATTAGGGCTGCCACCAATTAGTTTATTCTATGTTGTGAAGAGGTGTGTTTCTTGAATTGTTGTTCTTTTTATTTTAGTCTATAATTGGTTTAATTGAGCATCCTATTAATGCATTATGACTGAAATTTTGGCATAAATGCATGGTTGACATGCAGAGCAAAGAACATTAGATAGATTATGATGATTTGCATCCAAATTGGAACTGTTGTTGAGTTATTTTTCAGTTAGCGCCCGCTCTCTTAAATTGGAAATCTGTGGCCTTTTATAATGTTGAATATTGTAGAATTTAAACCAAACTCTTGTTGATCATGTCATTGATCTTCCTGCTGGTAATCAAAATTTTCTTATCTAGTTTACTGCCAGGTCTGTTTTGATTGGTTAGTAACGTTCGTTTCTGTTTTTTCTTTTTGTTTATGTTCAAAGATGATCTTTGCTAATTGGAGTCTGTTCTGAAATTTTGGGGTTCAGTTCAAATTTTGGTTTTAATTTTAGGATTTTTAGGGTATTTGGTTTGAATTTGGTTTGAATTTATGAAAGGAATGAAGCTTGTTTAGAACCTAACCCTATTTTTGTTTTCATTCACAGTTTTCTAGCATCTCTGCTGCTGAGCTTTGAAAGTTTCGAAAAGCTTTTGCTTAAATGGAGGTAAATAAGTTTTTTGGATCTGTTTTGAATATGTTTTGTATCTGTTTTGAATCTGTTTTTTGGATCTGTTTTGAATATGTTTTGTATATGTTTGAATCTGTTTTTTTGGATCCGTTTTGAATCTGTTTTGTATCTGTTTTCATTGACAGTGTGTGATTTAAATCTGTTTTGTATTTATTTAAATCAGTTTTTTGGATAATATATATGTTGTAGTCTGTTGATGGATAGGAAACTCTATTTAAATCTGGTTTTTGGATAATATATATGTTGTAGTCTGTTGATGGATAGGAAACTCTATTTAAATCTGGTTTTTGGAAAATATATATGTTGTAGTCTGTTGATGGATAGGAAACTCTGTTTAAATCTGGTTTTTGGATAATATATATGTTTTAGTTTATGAATGGGTAGGAAAACTTAGATTGACTGTGTTTAAATATGTTTTGTATCTATTTATGAATAGGAACCTGCTTCTAATGAGGCTCAAATGCCCGGAAATGATGATTTTGTACCGTGTAGTGATGCTGCTATACCTCCTACAGCAGCATCACAACATCCAACACCTTCACCATTAGAGGGGAAGAGGAAACCTAGTAAGAAGGAGAGTGATGTGTGGGAACACTTTCAAAAGTATGATTTCGTATTGGATGTGAAAGCGGTAGATGGGACTAAAAGAAAAGAAGTTGAAAAAAGGGCTAAGTGCAAGTATTGTAGTGCTACTTACGCTAGTGATACCAAGAAGAATGGGACTAGCAACATGTGGAAGCATTTAAACAAACAATGCTTGCATTACCCTTATAGGCATAAGGATAAGAACATGGGGACACTCACATTTGATGCATCCAAAGGTAATGCTCTTATTTCTAGGAATTTTAACAAAGATGATTGTTTGGATGCTTGTATTAGGATGGTAGTTCGAGATGAGCTACCTTTTAGCTTTGTGGAGAGTGAAGGGTTTAGAGAATTTTGTAGTGTTGCATGCCCACATTTTAATCCACCTTCCCATAGAACCCTTGGAAGAAGATTTCTAGAAATGTACACGAAAATGAAGGAGAAGTTGAAAGTTGATCTTCGTTCACATAGAATATGCCTTACAACCGATACTTGGACATCGGTTCAAAATGTGAATTACATGGTGTTGACTGCCCACTTTGTTGATTCCGACTATAAAATGCATAAAAGAATCCTAAACTTTTGTGTAATTGATAGTCATAAGTGGGATAGCATTGGGAAATTGCTTGAAAATTGTTTGATTGATTGGGGACATGAGAAGATACTCACAATTACTGCGGATAATGCGGCTGCCAATACTAAGGCAATTGATTATGTGAGGAAGAAAATAAATGGGTGGAAAGATTCGAATAGCGTGTTAGGAGGAGTTCACATGCATATGAGGTGTACTGCTCATATCATCAACTTTGTTGGCACTAGAATTTGAACAGATAAAGATGAGTGCAACTTACAAGTGATGTAGACGATCTAGGAGATCGATTGAGTGATAGATGGAGATTCTTCCTGTCTTCGGATGCTGATCCTGAATAGAAGGAAGCTAAGACTCGTGAGGTCTATGGAACCGGTGTGGAACCAGCCTAAGACCCTCCGATGCCAAAGTAAGATTGTTTCTAAGAGCTCTTGCTGTTGACCATATAGAAGTATAAAAGTCAAGCTGAAAAGTCTTACCCCTGTATTGTGGTGAAGGGGGCTATTTATAAAGGGAGTTTTGGATGCTCTTAGCACTCACTTTCGATGTGGGACTCGTGGGAGGGCCCTGTGAGGTTGACACGAGTCCTTAGATATTTCGGGCGGGTGCTTCGAGGTTGATTCTGAAGAATCGGTAGGGGGTACCGATTGTACGCTGTGTTGGGCCTGCAGCGACTGTTTGCTGCTTTGAGACAGTTCCATCGGTAGACGATGCCGATTGCTCGAGGCCTTGGGTGCTTGGGTGAGTTTATAAGATCCACGTGTCGTTGGATGAGTAGAGGGTCAGATATGGTACAAACAGTAGTCCCCCAAGTTGCCGATTGAGAGGCTTCTCGGTTGGGGACTTGAATCTGTCTTCGGCATTCTGATCCGAACACGATGGTCTCGGTGTTGCCGATGGTGGTATGTAGTCCCCCAAGTGCCCGAGCGAGTGAGGTTTTGAAAAAGCGACGGCATCAGGTACCGAATGGTGGGAGAGGCCAGTGGAAAGCCATGGATGTGCGCATATCGTTCGGCATGAGAGGTGATTGAGAAATCATCCAATGTGCGCCTACCGTTCGGCACGAGAGGTGATTGAGAAATCATCCAATGTGCGCGTACCGTTAGGCAGTGGAGTTGTGCACGAAGGTAGCTAGATCTGCCACGTTCAGGAAGTTGAAGAGTCTCTGAGGAGTTGAAGCGTTTCAACTGACAGTGTATGCTCGTCTCCATGCATGCGTGACACGTGTCGGCATGGCTGTGAAGGGTCGCGTCGTTTCGTATCCCGATGCGTCGCTTCAGTTCCTGATGCTAGATCGGCTTTATAAACATGAGGAGTGGACGAGGGTTTGAATACTTGGAGTTTTTGAGAGCAAAGAGAGCTTGTGAGAGGCGATTTCCGGTGAATTTGCAAAGGCTGAGCAGGCGATTTCCGGCGAGCGTGAACAAGGCGGAGGCGATTTCCGGCGGATTTGAACCACCGTGCAAACAAGGTATGTTGTCGTGCTTTTGAGTTTGTACGATTCAAAGTGGTGAATTCGATGAATTTCGTTTGAATAAAGCATGAACAAGTATGAACAAGCATGAACATAGGTGTTTGGGTGGTAGAATAGGATTTTGATTCTAGCACAGCACTTAGTTGTCCTTCGTTTGTGTTTGTAGATGTCAGATACCGATTCCGAGGGTAGGCGTAGTCTGAGGGCTTTTGAGGGCGAATCGTCCTCGGGGAGATCGTCCGAGGGGAGTGAGAGTGCCGATTCTGGGAGCTCTTCAAGCTGTGAAATAATGGAGGGTGCAGGAGTGCGCACCGAAGCTGGGGGCACTTCTCGGAGAGTGGCTGAAGGTGGTGAGCCTTCGACTTCGGGTCGGGAGGCCGAAGAGGGTGTTGTGTCTGTTGCTGCCCCTGGCCAGGGGGTGCTGAGGGTTGTGAAGGGTAAGCAACGGATTCCAATGGGGAAGCCGACGGAACTGGTGTTCGGCGTAGACCACCTAGAGCCGAACACTCTGACCGAACCTGAGTTGGCTAAGATTCGGGCTGAGTACAATATCCCTGATTCGGTAAGGATGCGAATTCCAGCGCCGTTGGAGTCATTGAGTGATAATGACAAGGGCGTGGTCTTCTTCACCGATGTTTTCAAGCACGGGCTTCGGCTGCCGTTGAGGCATTCGGTGCAGAAGATCCTAGCGGCGATTGGGTATGCGCCGGGCCAGTATAATCCAAACTTTTGGATTACACTACTTGGGACAATCGCCGCCTTCGGTATAGCTGGGGAGGGAGAGCCAAGCTATGAGCAGTTCGCCCAACCGTACAGTGTGACGAGGGCGAAGAGTGCTGACCAAGGGGGGTGGGTTCAGTCTAACTGCCTTTCGGCAGGGCAGCGTGGGCACTTTGTGGTCGGAGTACCGAGCTCCCAAAAGACGTGGCGGAAGCGCCGTGTGATTGTCTCTGGTGACTGGGAATCGGCACCGGGAGTTATCGTCGAGAGGCGGATCCCAACGACCTTCCAAACAGTCGGTAGGATGGGGCCTGCCGTTCGGCAGGGGTTTTTGTGGTTTTTTTTTTTTTTTTTTTTTTTTTTTTTTTGACCGTTTGCGTTCTGGTTTCAGTGTCCTTGAAACGGCCTGCC
Organism: Prunus kanzakura; assembly: GCA_020521455.1. Taxonomy (NCBI): domain Eukaryota; kingdom Viridiplantae; phylum Streptophyta; class Magnoliopsida; order Rosales; family Rosaceae; genus Prunus; species Prunus kanzakura. The sequence continues at coordinate 17,246 of BPUM01001265.1, read as the reverse complement.
GCACCGATCAGAGAGGTGGAAGCGATAGAGCGGGTGCGAGCAAAGATTGCCGAAGAAGATCGTTTTTTTAAGGAGCTGCTCTACTTCCGGAATCTTTACAAGGCAGGCCTGATCGGTAAGGCAAAACACGACCGAAGGGTCAGGGAGGAAGAGGAAGAAGAGAGAAGCCAGAGTAAGTGATGCCGTTCGGCAGTCAGTTGTGTGGCTTTTCCTCGTTGTACCGTTGCTTCCCTAACTTGTGTGTTATGCAGTGGCAGGTGGGAGACCTATGAGCGAGGCGACTCGGAGGCGATTAGAAGGCCAAGGGACGCCGAAGCCGAAGCAGAAAAAAGGGGAGTCCCCCCGGCCGAAGAAAAAGAAGGTGGCTCAGTCGTCTGGAGGTGTCTCGGCTGATGAGACGACGGTGGCTGATCGTCGACGGGAGAAGAGGGCGGCCGAAGCTGAGGCCGTTAGAGAAGTGCACCTCCAGGTGACAGGCAAGAGGATGATCGAGGGGGCTCTCGATGTAACGCCGTTGCCGAAGAAGCCGAGGCTGCCGAATGAGGGGACATCGGTGGTGATTCCCGATGATGAAGGCGAGGGGGAGGAGGGGCCAGTTAACATTGCTTGCCCCCGGAAGGTGGTGCCGTTCATCAACTCCCTGATTGATGGGGCACAGATGGAGCTGTCCGAAATTGAGCAACTGTCGGTGAAGACGTTGCGTGAGCAGACTGGACGAGCCTTCCGGCTTCAGGCTGCAGTAAGTGGTAGAAAATTTGTTTCCAAGTGTTTGTAGATTCGGCATGTACTGAAGTTTGTGTATTTGTACAGGCTGACATGGAGATGTGGCTTTGCGTAAAGCGAGCCATAAATGCTGCCGAACGGTACCAGAAGAAATTCGAGGAGGGCCGTTCGAAGATTGCCGAAGCTGGGAAGATGCTGCAGGACGCTGATCGGCACGCCGAGGAAAACGCTGCCAAAATTGCAGAGCTGTCCTCGAAGCTTGCGGCGGCCGAATTAGAGGCGGTGGCTGCTCATGAGGCCAAAGCGGCGGTGGAGGTGGCTATGGATGCGGCCGAACGGTCGCATACGAAGGAGGTAGAAGACGCGAAGGCGAAGGCCGTGGCTGACTACCGAGCGTCGGAGGGGTTCACGCTTCTGGTGGACAAGGAAGTCATGGAGCAATGTGACGACTTTGTCTACCGATTCAAACGGTACAATGCTGACAAGAAGCTGAACCTCAACTTCCTTCGAGATCCGCCACCACTGCCGGAAGGCGTAACCGAAGAGATGGTAGAGGCCTACAAGGGCGAGGACGTTGAGCCAGAAGAAACTGATGATACCGAGTCCAGCAGCGAGGAGGACGATGGTCATCCTCCGCCGAACGTGGTTTCCTCGACCAATGCCGAGCCTGTACCTGCCGATGACGAAGCTGCCGATCCTCCTGCCTCTTAGACTAGATTTTAGTTTTAATTTTTTGGGAAATGTATAGACGATATTTTTGAAATATGCCGAAAGGCATTTTGTGGATACAGTTTGCCCTTCAGTGGCTTTTTATATATGTTAAATTTTGCTTTGGTTTTATTCGTTTATCTCCGTTGATTCTCTATGTGTGCATGCCGTATGTAGAATATTCTTGATATAATATTCCTGTATGGTGATGCCGTATGTATGGAATAGGGAGTGTATTGAAATAAACCGATTACAAAAATAACGACCGAAGATGACAACCGAAGGCTCGATCACTTGTAGTAGTATTTGAGGTGCTCTATGTTCCAAGGGTGGCCGAGGGTTTGACCATCGGTACCGCGCAATCGGTAGGTTCCGGGTCGGCAGACGGTGACGACCTCATAGGGGCCTTCCCAAGAAGGGCCAAGGGTGCCTTCGTTGGGATCCTTGGTGGCGAGAGAGACTTTGCGTAAGACCCAGTCCCCCACTTTCAGCGATCGGCGTCTGACGCGCGAGTCGTAGTAGCGAGAGGTCGTCTGTTTGTATGCGGCGTTCCGAAGCTGAGCCTGGGAACGGTGTTCATCGATGAGGTCCAGGTTGAGCGTGACCAAGGTTTCGTTTCGCTCTGGCTTGTAAGATGCCGTTCGGCACGAGGGTGCGTTGATCTCGACTGGGACAACAGCTTCGGTACCGAAGGCAAGGGAAAAGGGGGTTTCGCCAGTCGATCGTCGGTAGGAGGTGTTGATGGCCCATAACGCTTCTGGGAGTAAATCGGGCCAGGCTCCCTTTGCTGCCCCGAGTTTCTTCTTCAGTGTCTTCTTGATGATCTTGTTGATGGCTTCAACTTGGCCGTTCGATTGTGGATGTGCTGGAGATGCGAAGAACAAGTTGATGCCAAATCGGTGGCAGAGGTGCCGAAACTGGGAGGAGTCGAACTGTTTTCCGTTGTCGGTGATGATTGCGTTCGGGAGACCGAATCGGCAAATGATGTTCTTCCAAACGAAATGCTCGACTCTCGCTGCAGTGATAGTTGCCAAGGCTTCGGCTTCGGTCCATTTTGTAAAATAGTCGACGGCGACAATGGCATATTTGAGCTGTCCCGTTGCTTGGGGCATGGGGCCGATGAGATCTAAACCCCATTGAGCGAAGGGCCATGGGCTGACAATCGGCGTAAGTGTTTCGGCAGGTAGTTTTGGAACAGAGCCGAAACGTTGGCATTGATCACACTTCTGGACGAGTGTGGTGGCATCGGTATGGAGGGTCGGCCAATAGTACCCCTGCCGAATGGTCTTGAAGGCCAGAGATCGAGCGCCAGAATGGTCTCCGCAAGCTCCTTCGTGAATCTCTCGTAAGATGTAGTTTCCCTGCTGCGGGGTCATGCACCGAAGCAATGGCAAGGAATGGCCGCGCCGATAGAGGATTTGGTTCAAGACTAAGTAGCGTGCCGATCGGCGGCGGAGAGTCTTGGCCTCAGTTTTGTTGGTTGGTAGCGTGCCACTTGCGAGGTAGGCGAGGATTGGATCCATCCAGCTTGGATCCTGCCGAACGGCATGTATCTCAGCTTCGGTGGTGCTGCGCCGAGCGAGGATTTCGATCGGTACGTGGCGACCGACGTTGTCGTCAATTGCTGAGGCCAATCGTGATAGGGCATCGGCATGGCTGTTCTCGGATCTGGGGATCTGCTGAACCTGATACGCGTCAAAGTGATGTAGCAATCGGCGGGCATGCGTCAGGTAGGCAGCCATCGAAGTGTCCTTGGCTTCGAATTCAGTCAATATCTGATTAACGACAAGTTGTGAGTCGCTGCATATCTTCAGCTGTTGAGCGCCCATTCCCTTGGCGAGCCGGAGGCCTGCCAAGAGAGCTTCATATTCGGCTTCATTGTTGGAAGCTTGGAATTGGAATCGTATGGCATACTCGATGGTTGTCTGATCAGGGGCCTTTAGTACTAGGCCGGCTCCGCTGCCCTGTCGGTTGGATGAGCCATCCACGTAGAGAGTCCAGATGGGAATCGACGGCTTAAAGTTCCCTTCGGTTGGGTGGGCAGCTGTGGATGCCGAAGCTGATGTTTGGGCGATGTCCTCCGGACGTTCCTCTTCGGACGTGGTCATTTCAGAGATGAAGTCGGCTACGGCTTGGCCCTTCTCGGCAGGCCGAGGGTGATAGCGGATGTCGAATTCGCCGAGTTCAATGGCCCACTTCACCAGCCGACCGGATGTCTCTGGTTTTTGTAGTATTTGGCGTAGAGGCTGGTTGGTGAGAACAACAATACTATGAGCTTGGAAATACGGCCGAAGCTTGCGTGCGGACAGAACAAGGGCATAGGCAAGCTTTTCCAGCTCAGGATACCGAATCTCGGCGTCCTGCAGGGCGTGGCTGGTATAAAAAATTGGAAGCTCGATGCCGTTCGGCTTGCGGATGAGTACGGAGCTCAATGCCGTTGCCGATACTGATAAGTAGATAATTAATTCTTCGCCGGGAAGGGGAGTGGATAGTAAGGGTGCCCTGCTCATGTAGGCTTTGAGGTCTTGAAAGGCTCGATCACATTCGGCAGTCCAGACGATCTGCCGTTTGCTCCCTTTGAGGGCTTTGAAGAAAGGGGCGCACCGATCGGTAGCCTTGGATATGAATCGGGCCAGGGCGGCCACACGCCCAGTTAGGCTTTGGATATCCTTCTGCGTCTTCGGTGTCTGCATGTCGAGCAATGCCTTGATTTTTTCAGGGTTGGCCTCGATTCCTCGTTGGCTGATCATGAAGCCGAGAAATTTACCCGAGGAGACGCCGAAGGCACACTTGCTTGGGTTCAGACGCATGCGGTACTTCCTTAAGACATCGAACATGAGGGATAGGTTGTGGAGATGAGAATCAGCTGTTTTGCTTTTGACCAGCATGTCATCCACATAAACTTCCATCGAGGTGCCGATGAGTTCAGAGAAGATTTTGTTGACCAAGCGCTGGTAGGTCGCCCCAGCATTCTTAAGGCCGAACGGCATGACGTTGTAACAGTAGAGTCCTTTGTCGGTGATGAATGCCGTGTGTTCGCGATCGGCAGGGCTCATAAATATCTGGTTGTACCCTGAGTATGCGTCCATGAAGCTGAGAAGTTCATGGCCTGCCGTTGCGTCTACCATCTGATCGATCCTGGGCAGAGGAAAGCTGTCCTTGGGGCAAGCCTTGTTGAGATCGGTATAGTCTTGACACATTCGCCAGGTGCCGCTTGATTTTTTGACCAGGACCGAATTTGCCAACCAAATTGGGTAGGTGACCTCCCGGATGAAGCCGATTGTCCGTAGTTTCTCCACTTCAATTCTCATAGCCTCGTACCGTTCGGCATCATAGGCTCGGCGTTTCTGCCTGATGGGTTTGAAAGTGGGACAGATGCTGAGTTTGTGGCTGATGACGCTCGGGTCGATGCCGGGCATGTCATCGTATGACCAGGCGAAGACTTCTGTGTTGGCGCGCAAGAAGGCTATGAAATCGGTGCGCAGGGCCGAAGTCAAGGTGGTGCCGATCCGGACCTGGCGGTCGGGCTGTGCTTCGGAGAGAGCGACCGATTCCAAATCTTCGACGGGTTGTGCCTGTGGGGTGACGGCCTCATCTCTGGGATCATCCGGTTTGTCTGTCCCCCTGCCGTTCGGTACTGTCATCTTGGTAGAGACAGAGTACGCTTCGCGAAGCGTAGCTCTTGCCGATTCCTTGGTTGCCGAAACGTAACAAGTCCGTGCACTCAATTGATCCCCTCGCACTTGGCCAACGCCAGCGTGTGTGGGGAACTTGAGGAGGAGCATGTGTGGTGACAGCATGGTCTTCATCCCTGTGAGCGCAGTTCTACCGATGATGGCGTTATACGCCGTTGGGCAGTCGACCACCAGGAAATGAGTGTAGATGATCGTTCGTCGGGGGATGGTGCCGATGGCAAGTGGGAGCTGAATACTGCCGATTGGCTGAATAACGTCGCCTGAGAAACTGAGGAGAGGGGTGATCTCTCTGTTCAGATGCCGAGGGTCTGTACCGAGGGCGTGAAAAGCATCGGCAAAGAGTACATTGACCGAACTGCCAGTATCGATGAGGATTCGGCCTACGTCAAAGTCGGAGATATCGGCCCGTATGATCATGGGATCGGAGTGAGGGAAGATGATGCCTCGTTCTTCCTCCTCAGAGAAGGTGATAGGTTCCCAGCCGTTTCGCTGAAACTTGTCGTTACGTCCCCCCGCTACACTGAGGATTTGGGGATGCTGAACGGCACGAACGTAATTCTTGATGGATCGGTGGCTGGCTTCGGCAATGGGGGCCCCTCCACTGATCATATTGATCTGCCGATTCGCCGATTTGTCCGAGGCCGGTTTGTTGCTTAGATACTGATCCAGTTTGCCCTCGTTGATGAGGCGTTCGACAATTCTTCGAAGGGCGATACAGGATTCGGTGTCGTGGCCGCTGTATTGGTGGTATCGGCAGAAGACGCCTGTGTCCTTCTCGTTCTGTCGAGGAAGCTTCCGGTTGCTCGGCTTCGGTATTATTTCACCTTCGGTCATGAGGACATGTTCATAGGTGGTGTTGAGCAGAGTGAAAATTTCTTCTGGCCGATTCTTCTTCGGATCCCCGAAGGCGTTTCGCCTGCCGGAGTCCTTGCCCTTTTTGCTGTTGTCCTGCCGATCCCGGAAGTGGTCCTTTCGTTTGTTTCGGGGCTCGTAAGGAGCAGATTCAGGGGGTGCCGTTCGGTAGGGGGTTGGATCCGTAGTCCGATTCGCTGGGAACCGGTCATAGCCTTGTGCCGAAGGCCTATCGGCTGTTGTCGCTTTGTTTGGTAGGGCTGAAGCCAATCCCTTAGAGTTGAAATGTTCGGCCTTGGCGTGAATGGCTGCCTGCTTCATCAATTCGGAGTAGGTTGTCCAGTTGCTGCTGTGGACCAGATAGCGAAACTGAGACGACCGAAGGCCGCTTTTGAAGGCACCGAAGGCTGCCCTATCGTCAGTTTCGGGACATCGAGAGTATTCGTGGCTGAACCTAGCCGCATATTCCCGTAATGGCTCATCGTCCTGCTGCCGAATGGTATAGAGATCATCGGCAGAGTACAGGCGATCAGTCTGAATCATGAAGTGGTTGAGGAATGTCTGCTTCAGCTGATCGAATGAGTCAACCGTACCTGGCTCCATTCGGTAGAACCAATTCAGAGCTGCGCCGGTCAGGGTGGAGGGGAACAGTAAGCATTGGCCCTCGTCCGTTAACCCTTTGCAACCTAAGGCCGATTGGAAGGTATGAATGTGAGTAACAGGGTCTTCCACCCCTGAGTAGAACGATATTCGGAGGGCCTGAACCTCCTTTTCGTGTCTGAAAGTTCGGATGCGATTGGTGAACGGTCCTGGCTGTACCGTTCCCCAAGTCGGTGTCCGAGCCTGATTCTGTTCTTCCTCAATGCGGTTCATCTTCTGGAGGAGGAGACGGATGGTAGGATCGGTGGAGGGGAGATCGTTGCCGAAAGGCTCCTTTGTTTCTTTCTCCGTACGCCGATCAGAGCGGTGGCCCTGGTTCTGGTGACCTGCCGTTCGGCTTGGGCTCCTTCTGTAACCCTCGGCATGCTGATCGTTTTCTCTGTTCGATCTGTGACTGTGGTGCTCCTTCGAGGGTCTCGTCGATCGGGAGGAGCTAGTATTTCCTGGTGAAGGTGGGACGTAGTCTGATTCGTCTGTTTCCTCCAGGCCGAGTGCTCTGTATCGTTGGCGCAAGGGGGATTTGGGTCCAAGCGCCTCCAACTGCCGATCGTTGAGTTTTGCTCGGATCTGGATGGGTGAGGGCTGCCGTTCCCTACGTTGTTCGTTGATCCTATCGCGACAATCGGAGTAGACTCGATAGTCTGGATGGCGCTCCTTGGGGGAGGGTACGAACAGTCTTCGGGAGGCAGTGGGTTTGTCTGTGGCTTGCTGTTTCCCTTTATCCTGAGCGCTAGGCTTCCGTACGCTCTTAACTGACTTTTCCTGCCGAAGCTGTATGGTTCGCTCCAGACTGTTGTGCAGTTGGGTTGACTGTGTTAGCTGATCGTGCAATTGCCTTTGGGTGTCATCGAGTTTGGAGGCGAGGATATTGTTGTGCTCCTGCATCCTTGCCATTTCCCGCTGAAGGGTCTCCATGCGAGCTTCCAGAGTGGTTGGCCGAGGAGGCGCCTCTGGCCGCGGTGTCTGAAGTAAGGGACCCAGACTTGGCTCACCGCCGAGGCCGATGATGGGCCCATCGGCAGGGAGGGCCGAAGATGGATTCATTTTTTGGTCTCAGAGTTTCTTTTGAGATATGGGTTAATCGATAAGCGATTCCCACAGACGGCGCCAATCTGTTGGCACTAGAATTTGAACAGATAAAGATGAGTGCAACTTACAAGTGATGTAGACGATCTAGGAGATCGATTGAGTGATAGATGGAGATTCTTCCTGTCTTCGGATGCTGATCCTGAATAGAAGGAAGCTAAGACTCGTGAGGTCTATGGAACCGGTGTGGAACCAGCCTAAGACCCTCCGATGCCAAAGTAAGATTGTTTCTAAGAGCTCTTGCTGTTGACCATATAGAAGTATAAAAGTCAAGCTGAAAAGTCTTACCCCTGTATTGTGGTGAAGGGGGCTATTTATAAAGGGAGTTTTGGATGCTCTTAGCACTCACTTTCGATGTGGGACTCATGGGAGGGCCCTGTGAGGTTGACACGAGTCCTTAGATATTTCGGGCGGGTGCTTCGAGGTTGATTCTGAAGAATCGGTAGGGGGTACCGATTGTACGCTGTGTTGGGCCTGCAGCGACTGTTTGCTGCTTTGAGACAGTTCCATCGGTAGACGATGCCGATTGCTCGAGGCCTTGGGTGCTTGGGTGAGTTTATAAGATCCACGTGTCGTTGGATGAGTAGAGGGTCAGATATGGTACAAACAAACTTGATAGTTAAGGAGGGTTTGAAGAGATTAGAAAGCTCAATTGTGGCAATTCGTAATGCGGTCAAGTTTGTGAGGTCCTCACCTTCTCGGTTGAGTTACTTTAAAATGTGTGTTGAGACGGAAAAAATAGAGTGCAAAGGGTTGGTGGTGATGGATGTGCCCACTAGGTGGAACTCCACTTATTTGATGCTTGATGCGGCATTAAAATTTCGAAAAGCTTTTGATAGGATGGGGGATGATCCCGATTCTTCCTACTTAATGTACTTTAAGGAAGAGGAAGGAGAGGAAGAGAGAAATGAAGGCATTGAAGGAAGTGGGAAAGGGAAGGGAAAGTCTAAGTCTAATAAGAGGGTGGGTCCACCTAGTGATGAAGATTGGGAAAAAGCCGTGACATTTGTGATGTTTTTGAAGACCTTCTATGATATTACTTTGAAAATTTCAGCTTCTTTGCATCCAACATCACATTCAACCTTCCATGACTTGCTTGCCATAGATGGGGAGATTAGGGAGTTGTATAGATATGATGTTACAATTCCTATTGAAGAACGGGCAGCCATGGACACTCTTTTAAATGATATGGCAGCATCAATGAAGAAGAAATATGATAAATATTGGGGTGAACTTCATAAAGTGAACCCATTCTTGATGATAGGAGTTGTGATTGACCCCCGATTCAAGCTTCGCAATTTGAAGCATGTCTTTGATGAAATATTTGAAAATGATCCTACTTGTGATAGATTGGTGGCTCAAAAGACAAATGAGGTGAAACAACTTCTTTTCAATATGTATGAAGTGTATAAGCCTAGTAATAGCAATATGGGTGTTACTAGTACTACCAATGAGAGTGGTGATAGTAGTAACAATGAAACCGAGTCTTCTTTGGTTTTTGGAGGTCGTAAACGAAAAACCATGATGGAAAAATGGAAAAAAATTCAACAAGAGAGTGAGAATGTGGTTATAACACATGAAGTGGATAGGTACTTGTTGGATCCACTTGAATCAATTGATGATGAGTTTGATATACTAGGGTGGTGGAGAATAAATGGGCTCAAGTATCCTACTTTGGCATCAATTGCAAAGGATGTGCTTGCAATCCCTACTTCCACAATAGCTTCGGAGTCTTGTTTTAGCACAAGTGGGAGAGTGATTGACTCGTTTCGAAGTTCATTGTCTCCTAGGATGGTTGAGGCTTTGATTTGCTCTCAAAATTGGATAAGGTCCGAAGATATATCTTCATTGCAATATGTGCCAACCATTGAGGAGATGGAGTTTTATGAAGCAATTGAAATGGGTAATGTTTTGATTTGTATAAGTATATTTGAATCCGATTATTTTCTCATTTTTATGTGTTCTAACTCAAATTGGTTTGATTTATTTTATTATATTTTGTAGAAATGGGGAGTAAAACATCCACAACAAATTTGAATAAGACTCTCCCTTCTTAGTGTGATGAAGATATGTTGGAAGGTATTTTTCTTGCATCTTGTTTTAATTATGATTTGTTTATGGTGAAACTTTGTGTTAATTCGTTTAAGTGTTATGTAGGTTGCTTTGTGAAGGCTTTTGGAAGAATGAAGGCAGCTGATTTTTTGCAAGGATATTATCTTTAGACTTTATGTGTATTTTTGTGATGGGTTGTAATATTTCATAAGTTTCATTTGGATTGCTTGCTTTATTTGTAAGTTATTTTTTGTAATGGTTTGTAAGTTTCATTTTGTAATTGCTTGCTTTTATACATTGAATTTGCATGCTTGGAATGATGGATAGGTTGAATTTGCATAATTTTAGGATTTGAAAGAGATGTGAAAATGTGATTTGGGCTTATTAATAAGAACTTATTAGGTTTTGGAAATTTGACAACAAAAAAAGGGTTTTGGCTGAAAGAGAATTCGATTTGGGCTTTTTTTTGGCTGAAATTAAATATAATTTGGGCTTTTGAAAATGTAAAATTGGGCCCAAGCCCAAACCGATCAAAAGGCAGAACCGACCCGAGACCCGAGCCCATTTTCGGTTTGGCTCAATTTCGGGTTTCCACTTGGACCCGACCCGATCCGAGAACCGAAGTCACCATCGGTTCAGCCCCACGGGTCGGCCAAATCTGGACCCGACCCGAACCGTGCCCAGGCCTACTCAAAAACTATATTCTTTTGTTCAACTCAAGTCAGTCAAGATTTAGTTTTCATTTTTTAATCAAAAGCACTGAACGAAACCCAAAAGCTAAAGGAATATAAGAGGCCCAACAAATTAGGTTTAATTAAGATTGGCCCAGAAAAACAGAATACGCAGCCCAATCCCCCAATCCAAACCAACAAACACACACAAAAAAGAAAAGATTAATTTTTCAATGTGACTGAAACACCATGTTGGCATCTAGTACTACTAGTAATAAAGCATAAAAGAACATCTAAAACATTAATTCATAATGAATTTTTAGCCCAAGTAGTTAAGAGCAGTTATACATGTACCTGACGTTATGTGTTCAATCCCTCTTCCCAAAATGAGCAAAATAACATCCAAAACCGGCACAAATTGTGACACGACAACAACACCAACCCTAAACAAAGACCGGAAACACTAATATACATTTCACTATAGTGGTTTTGTAGCACAAACTATGGAAATATATTTGTTTACTTCTTTTCTTTTATTTTTTTCCAAAATTTATGATTCTCTTTAAATCAAGTTATTATGCAAACCGCCCATCAAGGCTTCAATTGGACTAACTTGATTCCCTAAACACATTTAAAATCTAAAGTGAGAGGTGATGGGGTTTCCATGAATGAGTAGAATATGCATCCAACAACTGCTATTACATATTCAAATCTCTGACATGTAGCCCCAGCCCTCAACCAAAAGCAAAAGGAAGCTAAGTACGATTCCAAATTAAATGTATATATATTATATTATAATATAGAAAAACTCCAATCTTGAATTTGATTACACTTTGCAACTACTTGCCTTGCCTTCATACTTAACTCGTATACACATTGCAAACCCCCTTCTACCATAAATATACACTTCATGATCATCAGCTAGCAAAATAAAACTTAAACCCCAAATTCTCAAACTCAGCAGCTCAGCTCAGACTCGGATGCTTAATCTCAATCATCCCGACCGGCTGCGAATGCTTAACGTAGTAATTAAGACTAATTAATTTAACATGAAGATGACATGGTTGATAGGGTTGTGGCGGATGACGTTCTGCTAGGCGAAGTTGAGCAAGTCTGCTTCAAAACCACAGTTGGCAAGAAGCAAGTTTTTCTCCTCTCTTCTTCCTTAATCAGCTCCCCAGCAAACATCTCAAGCTTCTCCACATTTGTGCTCTCCACCATTTTCTTGCCTTTGAATAGTACGGCCTCCACATTTTTCTGCGCCAACATTTCCTCTGTCAAGGCCAACATGTCTATCTTCTTGCTCTTGTTCTTGTTTGATGCTTGCAGACCTCCGTGCAATTTCGATATGATGCCGTTGGCTTGCACGCGGACATAATTGCTTGCTCGAGATTGTCCAAACGCCATGGAAACAGCCTGATCAACCTTTAATTACAGAAGAAGGGAAAGAAAATGATTAGTTAGCTGACCTACTCATAAAAAGAAAATCGAATTCATTGAGCACCAAATTAAAAATATTGCACAAAAGGAACGAAAGGGCCTCTTTTTTTTTTTTCTATATTAATAATTAGGTGGCACTTTTATCATGCCACCCCAACCACCATACATATAGTACAAGAATCATTAACCAAATCAATTTTTTTTTTCCTTAGAAAACCATATTAAATTAGCAAATCATAAACCATATTAATTTTTTTTTACTAGTGAATTTCTCACTTAGTCGAGTAAAATTCATTTAATCTCATAATTATTAAGCATCCAAAAATAAAAAATAATCAGAATTCTTACCAAGTCGGAAGCTCCTTCACCGGCGATTTTGAGGCAGCCAGAAGGCGACAAATTTCCGAGCTCCGACTCTCCATTTCCGAGAGACACAACCAACAGATCCTCAACCCCATTGCAGAACGGAAACTCCTGCTTATTATTCAGCACGTGCGTAATTGCCGCAGCCGTAGGATTGTTCATCGCGATCCCCCCGTCGACGGCCATGATCTTCGTCCTCCCGTCCACCGACCTTACCTCCACTGCCGGCTGCGCCGACGTGGCGGCGCACACGTCCTTCATCTTGAAATCGTACCCGTCCATCTCCACCGCGTCCGCCCGCGAAAACAAGAAAGGCGCGCGGGACGACATGTCGTAGCACGGAATGAGCACCGACTTCAGCGTGTCCTTGAGGCTCAGCTGGTCGCCGAACGTCTTGCGGAAGAGCTTCTCCCTCTCCTTCTCCGCCCTCGTCTGCCGGAAAACCCGCCGGAAAATACCCCCCGGCGAGGACCTGAAGATCCTGCGGCGGTTGTCGAGGAGGAAGTTGAGGGCCTCCTGAGCGGTGAACATGGGTCGGGTCGACCCGTCCTTAGACCCCCGGGTGAAGAGGAGAGCGGCGAGAATGCCGCCGGAGCCCGAGCCGGAAACGACATCGAAGAAGTCTGAGATGGCGGCGTTGGGATTGCCGGACTTGTGGCGGAGAGATGACTCGAGATGGGCGAGGGAGTTGGCGGCGAGGAGGCCGTCGGTGGCACCGGCGGCGTCAATGGCGAGGACGCGGACCTTGCCCGTGAAGTGTTTGCTAGAATGCATGTGATGGAGGGGAGTGGAGAGATTGGTGGGTTTGGGGTCGGAGAGGAGGTTTTGGGCTGTTGGGTTTTCGTTGGCGCCGGTGCTGCCGTTGTTGTTGTAGCCGAAGAGGAAGTTGTTTTCGAGAATGGAGAAGATTTCGTAGGAGAGCTTGTCAACGTCGGGAGAGTGTGAGTCAATGTTGAGCATGGGGGAGGATGTGGACAGAGCCGCCATTTTTGGAGCTTTAATGCAAAAAAGACCACCGTACGTACTGAAGATTTAGGTAAAGGGTTGTAGCTTAGGTAGCTAGTAGTAGTGGATGAAGATGGGTAGGGAGGAGCTAGCCACTAGAAGGATTTTTATAGGTGTGAGAATTTGAAGGGGATGGGGTGCGAGAGTGATATTAAGTTTTTCTTTTATTTTATTTTATTTTCGCCACATTTTTTTGGTTTTAATTTATTAATCGAATGTTTTTGTGACCATCTTGGAACATTCTTAGGTTGCCACTACCATACGACCAAGTTTTTTAAAATAAAAAAAAATTATTTTTTTTATTATTCAGGAAAATAAAAGATGATGTTGCTGTTGTGGCTTGTTGGAGGGAGCTATGATACCGCCATAATTCTTTAAAATAAAAAAAGAGTTTGTATGGATTTGGTGCATGGTAGAAAATATTCTTGGGCTTTTGTTGTTTTGGCGTTTTTTGAAGAGGTAGTTGACTAAAAGGACAGTCCAGGAGTCGAACGGATCGACCCTTTGGAAGGTAAAAGATTATTCTCTACATTACTTTCAAGGCTTCTGAACTTTCTATAAAATTACGGGTTAGTGGGTAAAGTGAGGTAAGGGACCCCATTTTGCATATTAAAGAAAAATAAACATACGAAAGCGCACTCTTACATTCAAATTTAACGTAATCGGTGAACTTTGAAAGAAGACTTAAAAGATTTACCGTAATCATTCTACTTAACCTTTTGTTACAATAAAAGGGAATTAAACCTTTAACCGAGTCTCATTAACTCTCTTTTTCTCCCATTCTCGTCAATTGCATAAAATATTTTAGGATTTGATTTAAGGTTTATAATACAGGTAACGTAAAGCAGCTTATGTTCACAATTTTAATATGTCAGTAAAATGTTTGGTTTATAACTCCATAGCCGCATACTTTAATGAATGTCACCTACTACTGCTTAAAAATTTGAATAAGAATAAGAAGGAGAGAAGCTAAATGATTGAACCCCCATAAATATTGTACCAAAGTGTGTCCGTGGTACCTTACCTCTCTGGCATGTTGAAAACATATAGAATATCTTCTTGGGTTCAAATATTATGAAAGGAATGGAAAGTACTTGACGGATAAATAAATAAAAAGAGATATTTAGTCATATATCTGTTCTTAGCGCTAAAAATATATAAATCATACACCATTTAATTTTTATAAAAAAAAAAATCAAAAAATGACAACTGGCCCAATTAAATTTAACTTTGATTATTAAATTACTTTGATACCTTATTGAGTGTTTTGGGTTTTTTTAATAAATAATGCTTTAAATTGAAACTTCATCCCCTTTCTTTCTCATTGTCTTGTCTCCCTTTACTTATGCCAGTCTTTCTAAAGCGCCATGTTTCTTTCAAATTTTCACTCTTTTTCCTTAGAGTCGTTTTCAAAGTTTCAAATTCTCCTAAACCCAACACCACTTTTAAACATTACATGAAATTAACCACTCCCTCAAAGCATTTTCCTTTTCTAATTGTGCTGAATGCAAAAAGATACTTGTTTCTTTTTTTGTTTTTGGGTGAGGATGGACATGGATGGATGGATGGATCCTGTGATCTTCTCCTAGGACTAAAATTTGCACCCAATTAATCATATATAGATAGACTGTCATATCGGGTGGAGCCCTAACCCTAAATATAGTGGCCCGCCCTCCCCATGCATTTATTTTCATTTTCCATCAAGTACTACGTACACTGGTTCATGCCCTACAAAACAATTCAACATCTCTAGAGAGAGGCTATAGTGAACTGGCTGTGGGATGATCCTGTGATGCTTATAAGCCATGAAAATCCATCAAATCCTTTTGTAGGACCTGATAACATGTGAGTGTTGCTATGATTCTTTGATTTTCCTTTTCAACCGGCTTCTTCTTGTACGGTTGTACCGACATTTAAAGCCGGATATCTCATCCTTTGCTAGATCAATCATTTCCTGCATTTCTACCGCTTACATTTTGAGATGCGTGTATTTATTGATTATGAGTAACGCCCCTCTCTTGTTAGACATCTGATATATTATATATTCATATATACTTTTACCAAATCGATCTCACTAGTTATTATTTGTGAACAATGTCTTCTAGTCATGTGTGATGTATCTAATGTGTTATATTTCTAGATCGTATATTTGGATATATTTGCCTAATCAACTATAATAGTTCAATATGACAATTTGAGGAGTGAAAATTATTCCATGAAACATACTCCTATATATATATATATATATATATATTCGAGCTATCCATAACCAGGTGTCTCAATAAATGGGCGTATCTCTTTAGATTTCGATACATGCATTCAACAGTGAGATGGTAGCTAGCATGGTGTCCGTGTTGATCCTGTCCGTTACAGTTGTCCGGGTCCCGTACCCAATTACCTGCAGCTGATTTCTGTACGGAACTTTCCTATAGACTTGTCAAAAAGGCAACAATTAGTTGCACCCTCCTCTCATTTTATACATCTTCAATTCCATGATTAGTCCCAATCTATCTCAACTGATTCAAATATGTGGCTGCATCTTATTGATACCTCGAGAGTTTTAGGTGCACATACACATACATATGCCGAATTTGTCATCAACAGTTACCTATGCGCAGTGGCGGAGTTAGAGTTTAATATTTGGGGAGCGTAAGTTTAAAATTATGGAATTTTTTTTGCTGTAACCTATGCATATATTCTCTCCATAGTAAAGGAGATGAGAAGATGGAAAGGGGGCCAAGGCCACTTTCGGCCTGTGAATAGCTCTATGTGAACAAGGTTGAAATTGTCGAAACGCGGGTGAACAAATGCCCTTAACACGCCTTCGTGTACGTCATATATTGGCTAACATATGGCTTTGACCTATGTGATGTCGAAGTTGTCAACTGGGTACATAGAGAAAAGACCTCTAACCATATAAGAAATTAAGTGATGATAAAGCTATAGCTAATTTAAGGGATGATGATCCCACCAATTGATTAGGCCGGGTCTCCTTTTGACCTAATTAAAAGTCTCAATATTTTGTCGAGCACTAAAAGCATATCCCAATGGTTGGCTCCTCTCGAAGATGCTTCGCATAGTCTATCTCCTCCTCTTTCCTTCAAACTACCGGCACTATTCTTTTTCCTTTCTATTATAATTGTGCACGAGTTCCCGCCACTAGGTCCCAACTTTTTATTCTTTTTCTTTTCGTTTTATATCATTTCTTTTTCTGGTGTAACAAGAGTTGTATTATCTTAATAAATAAAAAACTAGTGTGTTATATAGATTAATGTGGAGAAATTATTGAATGTAAAGGTAACATGACACGATATGTTAACATAGTCTACATAAATTATATACATGTTATAGGTTTAGTGTTTATATCTAGATGATTGCACATATATTATAATTCATATAGAACCGTAACAGCACACATCATAATCGGTTAATACTATATTATAAATTAAAATCACACGTTCGGAAAAAAAAATTCGCCTAATCAACAATTTTTATTGATAATCAGACAACGTAACATATCACTTTAAGAAAACAATTTCGAATTTATCATTTGAGCTTGTGGACCACAAGTCTACCAAATTCATTGTCCCTTCATATATTCATGCAATCCAAAAACAATCGAAAGGTTCATAATTTCATGGTTGCAATGCCCATTACTGCGTGGATCTATGACATTCTCGGCTTCCTCTCAACCCCCAGTAGCCACCGACGCTCAGAATCAAATGCAGCATAAACATTAAAAAAACATCCTAAGTTTTCAATGTGTTGTCTAAACAAAAACTGCAAAAGATACACGAACGAAATCAGCAGCCGATATTTTGTTGCCGAGCCAAGTGGGGGGGGACACCGCCAAATGAATCGGTTGGTGAAACGTAACTAGATTTAGATTTTGCGGGAAAAAAATAAAAAACAATCAGAAAAAAATAAAAAAAAAATAAAAAACAAACATCATGAACATTATTCACCACGCATTGTTGTCCTTGTCCCCTTT